>JAODLC010000054.1:197138-215912 GCA_026781145.1 Hippopotamyrus pictus | reverse complement strand
CCCCCACCTCCCCCTCCACCGCCCTCCTCATGATTGCCATAATCGATCACCCTGGGCTCTGTTGAAACTCTGTAGAAAGGTGGTAAAACGCTGTATTTTTCTATTGTAGATGGCTTCCTTTTTGTACTAACGTTTGTTTAATTGTATTCGTGGCTGGGAGCTAATGTGTAATTAGGCATTTCTGGTCCATACATTTCTTTACCAGATTCATGTTTATTATAATTTTTAATTAACAAAAATGTTGTGTTATTAAATATAAGGAGATAAAAAAGACTAATTGTGTTTAAGGCAACATATTATGTAAAATATATTTCTGTATGGAAAATAAAAACGACTCCTTGTCTCTGTCTGTGAATGAATAGGTTTGGTTGCATCTTTGTTTTCTCGCGGCCTTGGAAGACGGTGGGATCATTTCTGCCTCTTCTGTTGAGCAGTAGTGACAGTTAGGTACGCTTCTTACTGTTTTTCAGCCGCGCGACATTCTGCATCAGGAATTCCAGGCCATGATTCTCTATAAATAGGACTCTCCTCGCTGTCTCTTAGCAACCGTATCCTGAAGATGTGGAGATGACTGCATGCTGATGGTCGTCCCGGCCACGACTCGGAAACAAGGTGTTTATTTTCATGCTAATCCAGGCTTTTGTTTCCATTTAATATGATTCCTTTGAAGTGTTTCCTTTTATGCTTTTGTTGTTGTCTGTTCTTGAATAAGGAGTGGATCATTAGTTTTTTTTTTTTTAATCAAGTTCTGACCTCAGGTGTTTATTGAATAGGTGTGTGAGTGGTTTGCCCTGGCATGAGCCTCCATGTTGTTCTGGGGGCCCCTCTGCCTCGTGCCCTCTACTGCCTCCGATGGCCTCCAGACTCACCACGACTGAATAATTAATTATCTCATTGCTCTGCAAATAACTCTGCTGCTGCTAACCCTTGGCACTGATTATGGACCAAATTTAAAGTAACGTAATTATCGTGGCTACTTCTTCTCAGGCGGGTTTATGTATAATTGTGTTATTTCCATTCATTTGCATTGTAAAGCAGCTTTGAGTAACCTGGTTGTCAAGTGGCCCTGACAAAGAAGCGGAATGAAGCATATTTTAGCACGTTCCGTTTATATGCGGCTTGATTTGTTTTAACTAAAATTCTTCCCTAGCTTCTAGGCAGTTATACCATAGTAATCTTTACGGTCTTTAAAAACGCGTAACGTTTTGTCAAATTGTACTCCTCAATATGTGTACGCCGATAATTCTGACATGCGTGGTTAAACTGCCCAGTTACGATTTTAACAAATCAGCTGATACCCCAACCTCCTGTCTTATGCCGTTGTTTTTAATTTCACATTGTTCATATTTATGTTGAATGTGTCCATGTGTTTCTTGCGCAGCTAGTAGGTGCTTTAAATCTCGCCCACCTAAAGTTTTGCAGTTTGTTACTGATTGATTCTATTGTAGATAAGTTACTATATTTTCCCTCTATTTTATGAGAAACGGGTAGTAAAGCCTGAATTATTAATACAAAATGGACTTGCGCGGTGAATTAATTAGTGGGGCCTGTCCCTTTATTTCAGGATGCAACTAAAGTACAGTATGTTGCTCTAGGGCAGTGGTTCTCAACCTTTTTGCACCGTGACCCAGTCTTCGTCATGCCAGCTCAGTCGCGACCCTATATCAAGTATAGGTCTAAATTAACGCTATGATCAAGCACGCAGTGCACTCTTCGATTTACGCCAATCGATGCCTATCGCACAAATCTGATTGGATGTGCCAGTGAATGTTTAATTAATCATCTGTGGTTTGGCTTCGTGGATTGGTTGAGTGTTCGCTAGTTTTTCTTTAAGCATTTGCAAACCCTAGACCTGTTTATAACTGGTTCATTCTAGCATTTGGGGCAGGGAAATCTGATCGTGGATCAGCATTGGAGCTTGCCTGCTTTAAAATGCTTACATTTCCAGGTCTGCCTCGTGACCCTTTCACAATTTGCCGCGAGCCAAATTTGGGTCGCGACCCATAGGTTGAGAATCGCTGCCCTAGGGGTAATATTGTACATGTTCGAATGTAACTGAGATGCCATCAGTTGCAATTGTCCTTGTTTTACTCTAATTAATGATGAATCCAATGACCGTCAGGATGGCCGTTACGGCTGTAATATGTCAGTCACGGTGTCCTCATACTGATCCTCCTCGTCTCTTGCTTGGCCCGATATTGTGTTATTTTTCTTGATAGTTTTCCAAAAACTTTGACTTTCAAACATTTAAACAGAAGGCTCTGTTTCATTTGTAGATATTTATTCGCTATTTATTTATGTATTTCAGTCCTCAATGGGGGTTCAGATTCTGTCACGGATAAATACTGCAGGAAGTTCAGAGTCTGTGATGCTTTATCGCCTCTCTATACACGTCTCTCTCACTAAAACCATTAGCCACCGATTACAGAATTCACTTAGAGTGTATTTTCTCACTGTCCCCATATTTCATAGTGCTACAATTCCCTACTTCAGCTGGCAAAATTAAGTGTCGGAGCTCGTGTGTTTATAGTGATGCATATTTAACGATGTTCAGGAATCGTTTTGATTTTTTGTTAACTTTTCGTCTTCATATTTTGTACTTACTGTCATCGGTTGGATTTGGAGGGTGAAGGTTTTTAAATTAAGTATTTTCAGAAGTGTTTCATATTTCATTGAGTGGGGGCTGGAACCTCGTGCTTTTCTAGCAGAGCTGGAGTCACGCGAGGTCCCTGGGACCCCCCCTGCTGGGGGAGTGCGCTTTGGCTTCCTGGTGACTGCGGTGAAGCTTCTTGGGGCAGCATTCTTGCATTGCTCCTTGTGGTATTTATAGTCCCTGTCATGTTCGTGGCCACATGCTGATCAGCAGGGGCGGGGCATCTTAGACCCCTAAAATGTTAAGTTTTTTTGCCCCTCCCCCCCCCCCCCCCCCCATACATATATAATAGATTAAATAGTGTGTTCTTGCTCATTTTCATTAAAATCAGACCTTCCTAGTTCCCTTCTGTAGATCTCTAATAGCATTCATGCTAACAATGCTAACAAGCTTTGGTCTTCATCTTAAAAGAATCTGGACCGCCAAATGCACCCCTCCCCCCCAAGTTGCTGCGTAGCTCTGTGTGTTGGGGTGATGGATGGAGTAATCACTGAACAGAATTCACCCCTTTATCTGAGAGTGCCACCCTCCACTCCTTATAGTGTCTGATAATGACACCCTTGTAAGAACATTGTGCTATTGAGAGTCATTTATAATTTTAATGGCTTTTAATAGAAGTGCTTTGTGCTGTTTTATGGTATTCGTACTTGGAAAAGTCATACAATTTGCTCAGCGCAATTGTGGACATGTGATCAGGTCTACCGTTTCTCCACAGCATGGAAGCTTATGACTTAACTTATTGTGTTAGAGTATGGAAGCACGCCGCTTAAGAAAGATAATTCATGCTTTAATGCTCGCAGCGTTATTTTCAGATTCATTTCTCGCGTTTCGAACGAGAATCCTGATTTGCCGTTAGTGTGGTTGAATACGTAAATGATAATGAACTTTGCTTGACTCACAGCAGGTAAGTGCAATAGATAAATATTGTGTTTATGGGATGGTGCGTGTCTATAATTGGTTTTATGAAAATAACATTTGAGATTGAGTTCAGTAAGTTTGATGTTCCGTCAGACCCTGGGGTCATACTTCTCTCTATGTGTAATGTCAATATCCCAGACTGCCTGTTCTCTATCCTCTCCGTGGCCAAATACTGACCCTGAGGCAGTCGGAGCAGTTGGTAAAAGTGCATTCAGCAGGTTGCTTAGGTTCTGGGAAATGAGATCACTTACGAGGGCCTCTTATTGTGTAGTTCAGCACATAGTGCTGGTCTGTTGTACCAGAAAGGGGAAAGTGGATGGAGTTGAATGAGGCTTTTCAAAATGGTTTCTTCCTTCAGTAGTACCTATAGTAGGTACAGAAAGTCTTGCTCTTGACAGACTTTGCCTCATCGCTCCCACTCTATGAGCCACCGAACTCTTTGCCATCTGTAAATTCAATTCAATTTATTTTTGCACAACACCTTTCACAAGTTACCCCAAGGTGCTTTACATGGGTGTAAAAAGGCGAAAGGGAAGGAGGGAGGGAAGGAAGAGAGAGAGAACGATAAAAGAACGAGAACGAGAAAGAACAATAATAAGAAATAGAAAGAGTGTGAGAGAAAGTAAGAAAATGAAAACGAATGAAAAAGAAAGAGTGATAGAATAAAAAAGAGATGACAATGGAGGAGAGGTAAATATAAGGAAGAATTCAAAATGAACTTATCAAATATGTAGTGATCGCAACACTTCAGCTATTAGTTCGATAGTAAACCCCTTTGAATGATCATATTTTTCTGACCTCTTTCTCTTGAATCTGTTTCTTTTTCCACCATAGGATTTTTTGGGTCATTAGTTGAATTCCTTGTCCTGTTATTCACCCTGCAGCACACTGTTCATCTTCTGCTGTTTGGATAAATTGGACCATCTGCGGCAGCCAAATAATATATTTACTGGGCTTTAAAATCAGCAGTGGTTGATGAACAGTCTTTGATTATATTACTTACAGTATTTTGTCCACATTTACCTTCATTCTTCATTAGGTGATTCTCTTCAGTAATATGCACTGTGTTCTAAAAAATAAATGTGATTAACGGAATCCATCAAAAGCAGGTTGCACTCATTAGATCAACAACCACAAATTAACTACATTAACTTTTTCTTTTGTTTTCATTCTGTGGTTTAAGGGTAGGTGCCTAATTCAGCATTTGCCTCAGCTTTCCCAGTTTCCCAGTGTGTATCCCTGGAGATGTGCGAGTTTGATTAGTTTTTCCTCTACCCTTTCAGGTCAGTGAATCGATTCCATTTTCAGTTCGTGTGACTTAGGAAATGAGGCTTTGCAACCCAGGCTTGGTAGGATTATCCAGCCCTGTCAATCATTTACTGGTTTAATGCACATATTGCTTTTTTTATTGGTTCTCATTGGGTTAATCCAGGTAGTTCCTGATAATCCCACCCACCCACCTTGGCTTTCGGAATCAAATAATGCCTTATTGTTCTTCCCTCTTGTACACTGGGGGGGGGGCCTCTCAGTTTGTGAATCGTTTGAATTGCTCAATAAAGCCATTTTCCAGGGAGGTGATAATGATTTGTTTTTTTTCTGGAACATCTCTATCCATGAAGCGCTGGAGAGCATAACGAGTGGCCCCCGTTGTCTCTCAGTCCCATAATTGTATCCCCAAGTTCCCCCTGATGACTCTGGCTTCTGTCTCTCGAAATTACAGCCCACCACTTATGTGTATATAAATATCCATCCGTCTAGATATGTCAAGCTAAATGCCAAGCCCCTCGACTGCCTTGAATGACAGACAGGGCGAGAGCACATCTTGATGCTGTCCTAGCAAATCGCCGAAGCCTTAGATGAATAAGACAAGGCACTTGATAATCATAGAGCCTGTTGTATTCTCTTGTTCTGGGGAGATAGCAGGTAATAGATCTGTTGTAATTTTTGATGCCTGCTATGCAGTGCTGTTTTGCATGGGCATGTTCTCCTTATTGGTGAGATATTATCTGCAACATATGCCTCAGACAGGATGAGGGTCTTATGCCAAAGTAGCAATGTGCCTGTTTAAGACCCTTTACTTTGATGTCGGGATTTGGCGGAATTGGGTTTGAAGCGCACGGATGGATGCGCGTGAGAGAAAGACTACATCACATATGCGTGCTTATCGTCCATATTTTTTTTTTGTTCTGTTCTGGTGCCTGCATGCCTGGTTGTACCAGGTAGTTAGTTATAAAGCGGTTGATCACAAACAGCTGGTGTACCGTGCCACGCCATTAACAACGATATCCGGAAATGATCCTGTTCAAGTGCGAATAATTTCATCATAACAGAGGAGTTCATTCCTGTGGCGCCTTGTAACAGTAGATATACTGCACATTAAATTATATTATTGACTATAATTACTGGTAAAATAATTGGTCCAAATAATATTTTAATAGTTCTTCTCAAGCTACAACTGGGCAGCGTTTGCACACCAACATAATTTATACCTTTATTGCTCATTACGACACACTGCTAACTTCTCAATGGGGAGGCAGGATATTTTTTTAAGAATCCCCTGTGTGTTTCTATCGCTCCCCTTCCCAGAACGGTCACGGCGATGCATGAATATGCTGGAAATGATCACCTAATGAGATGAGAAAGGCATGTTGCCGATTTGTCCAATCGCGGCGAATCTGGGGAGCGCGCTCTCCGGGGCGTGCTCCCGTTATGTAAGGTAAATGGACATGTAGGCTACTACAGAGCTGCACATTGAACAGTTTTCATAGTGGGATGGGACTGACAACTGAAATGCATAGCAATGTCATTCAGACTTTATTTGACAGGGGTCCCTTGGGGCTGACGTGTCCTGACCGGGGTCCCGTTCCAAACACCGCCACATATATTCCTAAGTGACGGTCCCATGTTTTAAAAATGTATAATAACTAAAATGTATTTATAACTAAGGAACTATTTTCTGTTTTTAAAAACGAATCGAGTTGTTTTTTTAGAAAGGTTTACATGCTGCATTAATGACTGAAATCGCAAATCCCAAAAAAAAAATCTTGCTTTGATTATGTGCCTTTGAATTACGCACACCATGTTCCATAGTCTGATATACAGTTCGCATCAAAACATAAACATATTCGCAATGTCTTTATGCAACTATAAGCAGTTTATGTACCAAAAAATAACCTAAACCGAGTGCGCTGCGGGAAGCGGACTGGCGTTCCTATGTGAATTAAAAAATAAATGGATCTAATTCAATTGAGTCTTAAAATAAGAAAGAGGAAGAATATACTCTAAAGTTAACAAGAATTGTTAAAAACTAAGTAAATAACAAGGGCAACATGATTCAATCAGTCTTGGGGCTTGTTTTAATCTTGCCTTAAGAGGCATCCAGCTGCAAACCCATCTCGCGGTTTAACCCAAGAACCGAATGTTTCGTTTTTAAGAAAGAATCATTTAAATCCGGCCAAGGTGTTTGTAGACGCGCACTTCTACCGGAGCGTGAAACAAGTGGCAAAAGCCATCTGGTGTAAGAGGACCCATTAATAACATGGGATGCCGCAAAAAGGCTTTATTTTTAATATAAGCTGCACATACAAAATTAGAATTCAGTGAAACAAATTGAAGGTTTAAAACGAGTCTTCTGATCCAAGATGTACATGCAAATGTTCCCGTCGTGGTCTATTTATTTCTAGAATTAAAGATAATGTGAGTATATTGGTGTGAGTCACGGTAAGGCCATGTTTCCAAACACCAGCATCTGTGGATGAAACCTAACAGTCGATTAGTACACATTTGAGATACAAGCAAACACACGCAGACACACACACACGCACACACACACACACAGAGTACCAGTCTAACGTTTGGACACACCTACCCATACAAAGGTTGATTTGTATTATTCTCTACATATCAGAATAATTCTAAAGACATCAAAACTATAAAATAACATACGTGGAATTAAGCACAGACCAAAAAAGTATTAAACAAATTAATTAAAATATTAATTTGTTGGAGGCGGGCAGATCTGTGGTTTGGAACTCAGAAGGTTGCTGGTTCAAATCCCATGGTCGGTGGAGGGATCCCACCACTGGGCCCTTGAGCAAGGCCCTTAACCCCAGTTACTCCAGGGACTGGCTGACCCTGCCTTCTCCTCTACACCAGTTCCATGAGGTGGCTTCCTGAGATGCTTTCCCAGCTGTCCTGAAGGACGTCCTACATATATGCTGAGAACTCATTCCCTACCGTGCTTAGGCGAAGTAGTCTGGACATGTGACGAGACACTGTCACTCCCCTTTGTAGATTCGCATTGAATGATTTTCATGTTTTCCCCATTGGAAATGTGCATTGGTGGTGGGGGGGGGGGATCACTTAATAGTATTTCTGAGCCTAAGTGAAGTAAAGTTTCCCCTGACTGAAATACACACGTCATGCACCGCAGGAGGGAATGTGCCCATCTCTGCAGAAGCCCGTAGGACGCCGCTGTCACGACCAGCAGTGATTAGAGTGAATTATCCTGTTAGAACAAAGCGGGGGGTTGCGGCCTGAATGAGCCCCCAAGCAGGATGTTTTCTGACTGTGACTGGGCTGCGGGCCAGAAAGCCAGGCTCGTCTGAGCCAGCACACAAATGCACATTTCTCAAGAAGTATGAATTACTCAGGATTTTATGGTCCCTGTCAGTCCCAGGACACTCTACACCAGTCTGACAGGAGGTAACGTTCTGATATTAGTGTCTGCTGCTATACATTGGTTATTTACTGTGTGTGGGGGGCTCATATGAATATTACATTCCCAAACGAACCCAGATCAAATGGATGAAGCTCACATATGGTGGGTAATTTATACAACGATAAAGACATGCTAGGATCGTACTGGGTTCATGCAAGACATGGGCAAATACAGGCGCGACAATAGGAAAATATAACGATAATCATAGCTACATCAACATCGATACAACAAGGACTATTTACAATTACACACAGGGCATGCTGGGACATTTACTCCCCTGCTGGCACTACAATGTGATAAAAACCTGGTATTTTGACGTTGTGTGAACCACCTTTTCGTTATAAAATTGAGGACACTCAATTTTATAAAAATCTGTGACTGCAATCATAAAACTACAAATGCCAAAAGTCTCGTGTTTTGTTTGGTTACTTATGGTTAAGGTTAGGGCTGGGTAGGGGTTACGGTCGTTATTCGGGTTTTGCCTAACACAGGTGTGTGTGTGATTGTGTGTGTGTGTGTGTTTGGAGTGGGGGGTGCTTATGTATCAACTGACTGGCACTGTGGAAATTCAGCACCATTCAGTAGATCCACGCAGGAAATTCTCAGTCTGACCATTTTTATAAAAGATCACACTAATGGAATCTCTGTTTTCTGGTGGTTAGCCTGTGAGGTGACCTACATCACAGCACATCAGGAGAGGTCACTATGCTTACTAATTTGAAGGAAGTGCATTAGCTATGTGCTCAGAGTATAGAACTACTTTTTGGGCCACTCGATATCCCACTTGAAATCCATTTAGACATGACAGCAACTGCTTCAGCTCAGATCACAGACTGATTTTCTCGATATCACTGCAATTTCAGGCTCGCCCTGTTTTCTGGTTCCTGTCCGTTCCTTCACCGTCTTACATACTTTCAGCTTTGTGTTTCTTCTTTCTTTTGAACAGATTTTCCCTGTATTTATATTCTCAGCATTACTTGGTATTTCCCCAACCAGCCAGGGACGTCCTCATTTAGTGACATAGCACAGATGTTATCTGCATTAGGCCCCCCTTGAGTTAAAGGTGGGCTTCTCCCACTTTCAAGTGCCATGTCTTCGATTCCAACGGACAGCGTCCTCTGTCTCGCTAACCCTATATCTGACAGTCATCTGTCCGTGCATTGCACGAAATAAAGCCTCGTCGTGTCACTGGAGGTGATATCTTCCCTTAAGTGTTTTCTGACCTCCGAATCTCTTGGCGAGATGTATCTGCCATAAGTCTTCAGTGCGCTGACCTGAATCTGGGCTGATTTATGGGTTTGGAGCCGAGAAAACGGGGCCTGTGGACAGTTTCTGGGGTGTGAAAAGAAGTCAGCAGCGAAGGGCACACAAGGATAGCCTGCTGACTCTGTTCTGAAGTGGATCGTGCTCAGCATATTAAACAGTGCAATGCTCACATTCTAAACCAGCATAGCAGCTCGAAAGAAAGTTTTCTTTAAATTTCCCCCGTGTCTCATAACGTAATTATGAGGCTGCTTATAGAGCCGACGTCAATGTCAAAGGCGCGATTTCATCTTGTGCGGCTTAAGATGTATGGAAAGCTCTGCGAGTCTCTAACTCCCCTTACGTGTGAACTTCAAAGCGCCGGTGAACATTGTAGGTTTTCAGGTATTATTTATAAAGGAATATAACTTCAAATCCCTGTTTGTGCTTCACTGTGCTTTAAGAAACAAGTGTATGTTGCCCTGTCAAAACAAAAGTCTTTTTACTAAAAAATCAAAGTGAACAGCATGATCTCGAGCACGATGAAAGGCCAATCCCTTTATTAGTATGAACACTATGGCGAAAACACAAGAAATATCCTTTAGCAGTGAATGTTAAATGGCAAATATCACAGAATATTGCATAGCTTATATTAGTTCAGCATGCATTTAAGGCAATTTACTGTATATGCAAGGATCCGGCCAGCATTAAAAGCTTCTTATCCAATTAGGTGACGTAGAAGATTGTAGTGACTTCATTAAAGGGAATATATTAGCGGTCATAGAAAGTTCTGGGTCTCGTACAATAAAGCTGGTCCAGGCTTCCTGAAATCTTCCCCTCAATTACAAAATCTGTGTCATAAATGTAATTCTGCTTTCATGATTGATACAAAAAGTACTATTGGGAGGCATAATGAATGTCATTCTTGGATATTGAACTTGAATCAAGAGTCAAACAGCTGCATCAAGCTGAATTTTCACTTTCTAATTGACTAGGGACAGATAAAATGACGCCTGATGAACCATTTATTGTATTCTTTGAGCCCACTAGATGGTGCTCTTGGTTTGCATTGGAGCATGCTTTGTGCCCTTTTATGAACAGACAGCACCATCTAGTGGGCTCAAGAAATACAGCAAATGGTTCACGAGGCATCATTTTGTCCGTCACTATATTTCACACTATTTTATTTACGACCAAAACCTAACCTTCAACAAGTGGGCTATTTTCCCTAATTTGCAGTTACTATTATACTATTTAATGCAGGGGTGGGCAATCTTATCTGCAAAGGGCTGGTGTGTATGCAGGTTTTTGGTATAACCTTTAGGTCAGTTGTTCAACCCCAGGTGTGAGGACCCTTCAGCCAATCAGTCCCCTAATTAATAATCTAATCAGGGAGTTGCAGCAAAAACCTGCACACACACCGGCCCTTTGCAGATAAGATTGTCCACCCCTGATTTAATGTTATCACTTTGGATTTTAAATGATGGCTCCCTTCCCCACATCTCAGTAAATTGCAGTAAGGATGTAAAAATGCAAGCCACTTCTCTAGGCTCATTTACTGAAACAAGGTCATAATTATGACTAGAAATGTCTTGTTCCACTCTAATGAGAATGTGTCACGACCACAGAGAATGACCTAATGAAGCCCCTCACAGATATCAGTGGAGGTTGAAGATAATCGTTCAGAATTACTGCTGTAGTCCTTCACAAAACTAGAAAACAAACAAACAACAATGGTATAAAAGGCACTGGAACGTCTGCACTGACACAAACTCTCCAGATATACTGAGCGAAAAAACGTACAGAATCCTTGCATAATTTACTACAGTGGCTCAGGACATTAAAGTCAATGCAAATGAGTGGAGTGGATCTTATCAGATAATTAAGTCAGCAAAAAAGCGTCTGACAGCCTGTCAGATGGAGCACAAAAAGTCTGAGTGTGGAGGGCACCAATAACGGACATCCTGATTTTGCAGAGAACAACATGTCCCAGGATCAACAAGGTTGGGGCTTGTGTTTCACTTTTTTAACCAATCACAGTCTTTATTGTATGACATCACCACACTGGTCCATTTTATTCTGATTTTCTCATTTATTTTTTTTCTCATTTTTTGCATGACCTTGTTATTGTTATTATTATTATTGCTATTATTATAATGAAATAAAGACACACCCTTACACTTCCCCGTACAGGCTTTGCAGGTAAGCATGTTGCAATGTTTCGTATCTATGACATGTACTTTAACAAAAGACACACACACAGTGAAACGGTTACTTCAGAAATATGTGCACCTTGTCACTTAAAACACTGGTTTTAATTAATGCGGTGGCGTCATGCTATAAAGACTGTGATTGGTTAAAGAAGTGAAACGCCAGCCCCTCCCTTGGTGGCCCAGGGATATGCTGATCTTCATCCCAAGCAGAGTCTTCCAGAGGAGCTGAGGACACAAGAGCTGAGAGTAACTTCCTGGCGTTTGACTTGTGCACCTGTGCCCCAGTCAAGCTGCCATTTTAGGGCTATTTCCAGAGACCAATTCAGGGAAATAATTACATGCTTTCACCTTGACGGAAAAGGGGGCATGAGATCGGACCTTCAGCCTGTCGGACTTCACCGATGACTGTCATCTGGAGCCCTTTCGTGGGAAATTGCGCCATCTGCTTCAAGCCTGGGAAAAACAACATTGCTGTGGATGAACGACTTCCATCCGAAGACCAGACAAAAGATGTTTTACTAAGTGCGGGGTCAAACAAACAAGACAGATTTGGAATCGAGGATTGACTGGCTGAAGATGCTAAAATAAAAATGGGTGTCACTGTACAATAAGGCCACCCATATAAAGGGTTTATGAATGGTTTATAATCTGGTAATTAATTAGGTTATAACACTTTGTAAATTATTAATAGACAGTTTTAAACAAGTTATAACACGTTTTTCTTTTTACTCATGAGTTACTACCATTTATAAGTGGCAAACAGGAGCCTTATTGTAAAGTGGTACCTCAAAATGCATCTTTTATGTAGATGGCACTCTCTCTGCTCATGGATGGGAGGGAAGTGTCACAACCGATCATTTATGAATGAACTGGAATGGAAAAGAACCATCCCAGCAAACCACAGAGAGCTGCCACCTTGTGTTACTAACACGGCCAGCGTGTTGCACATGCACTAACCCTGGATGAAGTAAGATCAACTGACGCAGAAGATAGGTGCCACAGCTCAGAAGACTATACTGGGGGTAGAGAAGATGAAGCTACACAAGCTGGGAGATCAGAAAGCTCTGGACCGGCTGGCATGCGAACCTGCAGAAGCACAAATATGGCCACTGTATGTTTATTAAATTACATCCTGGAATCGGTTGGAATGAACATGGCAGTCACTCATAACAGAGGCGTAGATTTGGCTTCAACATTGGTGTGGGGGGGGGGGAATCGATACCTTCCCCCCTAAAGACACAGTGCTGCCACAATATTGTTAGGGACGTGACCAGAGGGGGAAGCTCCAGGTCCAGAAAGTAAAAATTCAGACCAAGATTTTGTTTCAGCCAACCAGTTGAGCATAAATAGTCACAGTCACTACAGTAAGTACTCAACTGTTTGGTTGAAACAAAATTCTGCTCTGGATTTTAACTTTCTGGACCTGAAATTTCTGTCTCTGGACCATGTCCCCACCATCTTTAATAGTTGACTCATCTCCAAATCTATACCCTTGATTCAAAAGCAAGCATATTTGGAGAAAACCGTTCAGAAATCAGCCATGGGGCAAACACATAAGTGTGTTATCCTGGAAATCCCCATAATCAGCAGTGAGGAGCCTCTGGGGAAATCCATGAATGAAGTAGACGGGTTAAGGCATGGGGGGTGCTAGGCGGAGCCACCGTCCGGCAGGTCTGCATCAAGGATGTACAGAGTACAGGGCCCCTGGCCTGTGTGCTGTGAGGTCACTCGGGGTCGTCACCTCGCAGTCTGTAATGTGCTGGTCACACGGCAGTCCTTGTTCCCCAGAGCAGCTCTAACGCCTTGCCTTTCTCTCTCTAATGCCCTTCGTGACTATTTTTAACCCTTTCACACTCGGGGGGCCTCTTAGCTGAGTCACACAATTGTTTGACCCCATTTCACTCTCCTACTTCAGAAAGGCAACTGCTTAAAATTAAAAAAAGAAACCCTTATGAAAGCGAGCGACTTCGAAAACCCCCATATCCCGCAGTCAGCACTGGATTCCTGTCATCGTGTCATAATGGGTCATGTGACCATTTAAAAATAATATGGCAGTCATTAGAACTGGCGTCACTGTAGACTGAACTGTAACATGTAACTGCGGTTTTAACCTGATTCTCTTAACTTTGTAAAATATCACCTATTTTGGAATATTTCTCATGAATCCTCCATTTAGGAATAAAAATGTTGTGTGCAGTGACACAGAGGATTGCAGAAATACGATATTTTACTGTCATTGCTAATCAGAGATCTGGGGGGGGGAGATAAAGAGTGTGTGGAGACAGTGGGTTGCCACACCCATTACATAACAACCCATCTCAGGGATAAGAACCTACATACAGCTGTGGGGCGGGAGATACCTCAGCGTGACACTAGTTCAAATGGAATGGACCAGTGTGAAGATTCCCTGTAAGTTGGAGGACCTACTTGTAGTGCTGGGTGTAGATTAACATTATAGCCAGTAGGATGCAGTTGTAGGTTAAGGGCCTTACTCAAGGGCCCAATGGAGTTGGATTACTCCTGCCATTCGCAGGATTCAAACCAGCAAACTTCTGATTGCTGGCACAGATCCCTAGCCTCAGAGCCATTACCCTGCCCGGGGGGCAGACTCAATACATACAAGTGGGAGATGTAGTTTGGTTACCACAAAGAAGATCTTAGAAAGTCACACTCCAGATTTTAAAGGCTATTTATACCTACAGCACTTGGTAAAACTTATCATGGAGAAAATACATGGCAATGGGGCTTCGTTCCGTCACCCTCGACTCTTTTGAGACGCTTTTGAAACGCAGCTGACGAACAAGCCGTTCTTGTTCGACTATTGCGAGTCCATTATATAAAAATGGTGATATACTGACCTCTACTGGTTGTTATGGAGATCGCAAGGTGCATTCTTTTTATCACTGAAACGTTGCAAGTTGTTTTTGCCAAGAACGTTAAATTCAGCACCTTGGCTTTTCCCCCCAAAACTCAAAGTGGTTTAATAGTCGTTTCAGATTCTTATTGTATGATTAGTAGGAGTACTTTAATTTAAACAGTCTTTTTCTTTTTTCGTATTTTGTTGTTGCTACTTTCCATTCTAAACAGTTTAAGGTGTTCCCATTCGAATTCTGTTGAATTCTACAACAGTGAGGACTTGTATCGCAACACAGATTGCAAGTGGAATCGCAGTGCAAACAAAATGTTGTCTTAATCATGTTCAGATTTATGCGCAGTTCAGGTTTTAAGAGCTGCTTCTTTATTTCCTATATTGGACTGCAAATTAATGACATGTTAAGGCTAAGAACGTGATCGAAGTTCAGCAAAGAAAAGTGACGTTACTAAGATAAATGTCATTGTCTTTCAGCAAACAGAATTTTGCTGAAATTGTGGCCACTAGATGTCACTGTAAGTACTTTATATTTTCATCACCGACAGGCCCGTTTTTTTTTTTAAATCACACAAATAAGTTAATAAAAATGCAATTGCATTTACAATTCAACAATATAATTCCATATAGAGATTTTCAAATCACGAAATGGCAATGGATATAAAAACAGGTTCGTTTTATCTATTAGGGTTATATTGACCGATAGGGATGGATTTTATGATGCAATGGTTGTTTTGTAATGCTGCATATGACAAGGCCACTCTCTCGACACCTAAAGGCTTGCCATTTTCTTTATAAGGATAAATTAGCAACTTAGATGCAAAGAAGATGGGAAAAGAGCAATGAACCCAGAACTCTGAACTCAGAACACTTTATTGCAAGTATGTGAACATACCGGAATTGTTTGTAGTTCAGTGCAAACAGTTAACACAGAGAAGGCAGTTAACAGGACACAGTGCAAACAGGAATGAAGGGCAATGTGCCATGGTTTCAACAGGCCGCAAGCAAATAGATTATTGTAGGCTTTCTGTATTTAAAAGATGGTTCAGCAAGAACACGGATAAGAATTTTAGACTGAAAACAAATGAGAGAGGTGTCAATAGAAAAGGAAAGTTGGGAAGAGTTCATCCGATAATAATGAAATTTCGGATGCAAAATCGATCTGTCACTGTATACACCAGCATAAGTGTGAACTGTATTTATCCAACCCACAGAGAAGCGGAACATTCCGGAGGGGAAATAAGATCTGATTGGCACAGACGAGGAGAAGATTACAGGTAACCCCCATGACTCTCGAAGAAGAGGGGAGTGTGTGTGTGTGTGTGTGTGTGTGTGTCGGCGCTTGTGAGTGAGGCGAGGCTGGAATTGCCAAGCTGGAGATAGAAGAATCTCATAAATGGGTGGGAAGGGAGTGGAAAGAATAGAAAACATCATTTAGAAGTGATTCATTTCAGATGGGGAGATTGCTGATTGCATTGCAGAGGGAATATAAAGCAGAAGACAAGAATCAAAAGTTTGAAAGTGTCTTTGTGAGTGTTTGTGTGCATGGAGAAGCGGTAAAAAGCCAGGCATCATTTACTACACATTTCAAAGGGTTCAGTCAGAATAATATTGGCTGACCTTAGATTGAACTTATTATTTACTCTATTTGTCACTCCCACACACACGCACACACACACACACACACACTATGGATTTATTTATAATTTAGCCAATTGTTTGTAGTTTTGATTTTAAAAACCTTTTACTGTCGACAGCACTTTGCCAGCAGACAAACGGGACAGCTGATAAGCCTCATTTCAGAAGTGTCTTTGGTCATTTGAACGCGACTGAATCGATGGACATGGATGAGAAGAGCACAGGTTGGTGGATATTTAATCCCTGAATGCGCCTGACCGTATGGGATTGCACTGATATCCTGAGTGCCAGGTGTTTTTTTTAGCTGGTACCCTCTAAATTAACTAACAGAGAAAAAAAAAATAGTAAACAACTATTGTAATCATATGGGTTGGAGAAAAACAGATTTGCATTAACTATGAATTGATTTAGTGTCGTTAGTCTATAAAGAAATGTCACCCTGGGAATTTGCACTTTATTAATCCCACCGTGATGCCGCCTGATGACCGAGATAGTGGCTGTCAACTGGAGGTATAAGCAGATTTTCCGCTTTAATGGCCGCCCTAATCATTCCAAATCACGTTTTTTGTACTATAATATAAACAGTTTTAACAACGTGGGGTAGCTTCTGAATGACCCGATCGATCTAGCTTGCTCTTCAATATAAACAATTAGGTTTGGTTTGTACGATGTAGTGTCACCGCCAATGTTAAAATCGAACCTACGCCCTTGATTTGTACTTCCAACAAACATGAATCTGGGTACTATGATGTCTTGTTTATGGTCATATTTCTTATGTTAAGTTTAGAGAGGTTTAATACTAAGATGACTGCGCGGTATTTATTTCAACACTCGTTATTTCTAACTATGCAGTCCGACGAAGTAGAAATGAAATAAACAGCTGCACGTTAGCACGTTGAACGTGAAATTGATCCATTACCAGTGCCGTTACCCTTCGCACGTTGCTATTTGTCTGATGGCATTTACGCAGCAATAGTCATAGTACCAGTGACGTCATGAGCTATATTAACTTAATTGTTTTAAAGTAGTATTGTTATATTTCTATTTTGTACACAATTAACTTTAACATTTCAAAACATTTGCCTGTTAAAGCGCAGTTTATATTTCGGTGATATATCCTGCATACTATGTAATTTGTTGAAGCTTAAAGCTGTAATATTTATACGATTGTGATGCAGGGTATATTTTAAGCAATCGTCGTGAGAGTTTTGAGCTTTATGATGAGCCGTTTATTTTTCAACGTTAACAAGCTGACTATGGAAAAAGAAATCCCAATAAATCATCACTCAATGGGGTCCTCCTCCGTCATTAATTACATTGATATGGACTTACGGGACGGCGGATTATCAAACCTTTATAATTCTTTGCTTTTCATTTTGCACACTTTCTTTCTGATCATAGCACACGTTTGTGCAGCTGCGTTAACAGACCCGCACTAGATAATGAGCATGGCCTGAATTTTAAATCTCGTTAACTTCAAGAGTTTCTGTGATGCCATTTCGGAGAACATTCGAGAACGTTTTGAGCATCCATGTTACCCTGAGCTAAACCCATTTGCAGGACTCTATCAGTTAACAAAATAATATTTCAGATAAAGTTATGCTAGAAAAACAGCCTAATGAACTGCAGTAGCGCTTCCATTTGAATTTACCGTCATTTTGTAGTATTTTGCATTTATTTAAATTCGGCTGGTTGGACCTAATGATGATTCTCAAGGTCCTTATTATCGCCAGTTCATTTGTAAGATAAAGGTTTGGGCTTTGCATCAACATCCAATAGACAGAGACGCACAATCTCACACAATAATTCTATCGGTCTTCATTCATGCGCTGCCAAATGGCGCCATAATACACTTTTGGTTTGTTGCGAGATGTGAAGAAAACCCTTTGAGAGAGAAATAAGAGAGAAAAATCAGTGCCACCTTTTATGCATATTTCTTTTGTGCGTGCGGGATTTAATTAGCAATTTGATCAATTGCTGTAATCAGTCTAATTCCTGAATTTGCAGCTGCAAGTTCAGGCGCAGATGAGTACAACTGACTATATAAGACAATACGAGACCGTCGCAAGTAATTTAAGCCATATATCATGCTGCAACTTAATTTGATTGTTGTGTGAATAAAGACGACTGAACAAATTAAATGGGTAACCCATAGTTACTATCAAGTTAGTTTCTGTCTCCTGGAAGGTACGCTTATGGCTTTATAATTAGACATCATGCATTCCCCCCCCCCAAGGGGCGCCATGGTGGTGCAGTGGTTAGCGCTGTTGCCTCACACCTCTGGGATCAGCCCGATTTCCATGTGTGTAGAGTTTGCATGTTCTCCCCGTGCCGGCTTGGGGTTTCATCTCGGTGGTCTGGTCTCCTCCCACATTCCAAAAACATGCCGAGGCTGATTGGAGTTGCCAAATTGCCAGTAGGTGCGCGTGTGTGAATGTGCCCCTGGGCAGAGGCGCATCTTGTCAGCAGGCAGGGCAGGCAGCTGCTTGGGGCCCCCAAGCCACTAGATGGCGAACAAGAG
>JAODLC010000054.1:180506-197038 GCA_026781145.1 Hippopotamyrus pictus | reverse complement strand
GACAAAAACTGGTTAGAGAGGGGGCCCCTAGTGAATTTTTGCTTGGGGCCCCAACCGACCCTAGGATCGCCTCTGCCCCTGGGGACAGGTTGGCGCCCCAACCTGGGTTGTTCCCTGCCCTGCGCCCATAGGTTCCGGACCCCCTACGACTCTGAATGAGACAAGCAGTTACGGGAAATGGATGGATGAGTTTGCGCCATTTTTGTGGTTTCGTGCAAAAAGTATATGACTCCTAAGCACAAGGGGGTATATTTGGGTATGGTTCACACATGGCTATACCAGTATTGTGAGAGTACCTTTTGAGTTTAGGGTGGGTGTGGGGGGGAGGGGTTCGGTGCTGATTTGGTCCCTACCAATGTTGAAACCAAACTCTCGCTCTTGACTAAGCAGCTGGATAGATTTATATAGCCTATTCCTTTTGGATTTGGCGTTACACTCCCATGACACGTATATTTTATATTTAAATAATAATAACATCAATAATAATAAGTTTATCGCATGAGGTAGAATTTGATGTCATATACGTCTAGAAGTATTGTCTGATAAAAGTTCATTTTTAATGACTGCTTTTTAATTTTTATTGGTTTTTTTATGATCTTCTGTACAATTCTGCCTGTTCCTCTACATAAAACTACGCACACCCATAAGTTGTAAAGCGGCGCAGCATTTTGTAACTAGTGTTAGCATACATCACCTTCGGCTACAAGTTTAATTATCTGGCATGTATGAGGCACACATCAAAAACTGATAATGTAGGCGCAAGGGCGTCGTTAAGCATGCGAGAGGCTCGTGAACGAGCGCGTAAAGCCACGCACGGACCCGCGTGCGGCTCAGAGCGGGGGGCCACTTCGCAATGTGACACAGCAGTTCGGCGACGCGCCTCGGTCGCTTTCGGGCGACGCCGGTGATTGGCTGGCGCCCTGATTGTATGCAAATCCGCGCCAGGAGCGCCGCTGATTGGCGAGGCTGGCGCTCAGTGGCGTCGGGGATGCGAGCGGAGGTGCGACTCTGCGCAGACGGAGCTGTCCTTCGCTCTCCTGGTGCTGAAGTCCGGCGCTCGGCGAATCGGTCTTAGTCGGCTGCGGATATAATCACCTCCACTGTAACTTATTTTGGCTCTTGTGTGCGGAAATCATACTATTGTGGATTAAATCTGCGGCTACCGTTCCTAAATATTGTTTCTTTCCAACTATTATTTTGTTTTATCCCACTTGAAATATATTTACTTGGATATCTGTGACCGGATTTGCAGGTAAATTACACATTTTCTCATCGCTCTGTATCTGTTTTGTGGGATAACGCGCAGGCAGTGTAAGTAAATGTGGATGAAAGTCCTGGAGCGCGCAAATAAAAAAATCAGCAGATTACTGGATCGAGGACCGTCCGTCACCCAAGGTCTGTAATAAAGTACAACAGCAATAGTTGTGATAAGGAGGATGCTTGTTATTTATTGTGGAGGAGTCTCATAAAAGCCGAAAAAAACTGGCATTTTGAATCCTTTCTCTGCCTGTCACTTGTGGTAGAAGTGAGTCGTTTCCAGTGTGGACGGATAGAAAGGTTTAGTTGCACCCCTTTGGAAAATGTTACGGAATATTTTTAAAGGGCACCGTATTCATTTTGCCAGGATCCCGGAGTTCAGAAAATGTCGAATATGAATGACATTTATCTGAGGTTCTACTTGTATTTTACCTGCCTTTGCCACTTAGTGTTTTTACTAACCCATAGGTGACTCAATTCCGGTCAAAGGGAGTCTGTTACTGTTTTCCAAACAGGTTATCTTTGCTTTCCTTTTACACAGCTGACATATATCTGTTGTATTCACTGCATTTATTTCAGCAGCACGAAGCGTCCTCATAATAACTGTGAATTTAGCGCAGCTCCTTAGTGTCCGTAGCTCGCCGTACGTTTGAACTACTACTGGACTTTAAGCTTTATTTTTCCAAGCTGGTTTCTTCGCCATTTTAACAAGTTTTGCCCATGAATCGTATTATGTTACGTAGCCACAGGAGTCCGATACGGTCAGTGACTCCCTGTAGTCCATAAAAAGTTCAATAAGCGCCGGGAAGCGCTTCACTGATGTGGGGACGCTCCTCCATCCCTGCAAAGTCTCTGACCTTTATTGCTTGTTTTTTTTTCCGGATATACCAGCCACACTCCATAAAACACGAACAGCGCACACGGATTATTCCGTTTCCCGTTCACTTGTATTGCACTTGCGACTGTCGCTATAAGGCTCAATCAAAATAACGAAAAATGCAAATTTTTCCATTTCAGAAACATATTAAGAGGTTAGAAATGAGTCACTGGGGATCAGTCTGCCAGTTCCAGTTTAATGCAGTTTTACTAGTTGCTGAATGAAAGGGCGCAGCCGGCAGCTACGAGGGAACTGCGCACTGTAGTTGGATTTGAAATTCACGTTTTTGAAGCACTTCAGCTTTACCAGTTTCCACACATTTTTATCAAAAGCTACTGGTTGGGTCCCGATAAACTGAACACGATATAAAGGAATTATTATCCCAAAGCGTGTCTTAAGCAAAGCTCACTTATGTCTGACGTCCATGTCTTTTTCCTTCGGATTTTTACGGGCTTGAGATCTCACCTACATTAAGCAGTGGCGGAAGGTGACCCACGTCCACCTGCTGTACCAACATTCATAATTGCCAAGTATAATGCTTTGCTGGCAAATGTAGGGATAAATTATATGGTCAATACCAATTTACGTGTAATTAGGGGACAGAATAGGGTAGTTAGTTGGGTCTGAATTCCCCAGATTCTTTAAAAATTCGACTTGGTGATGGAAATTGATTTCTCAATCTATTGCCATGTACGACTGATGTGTCTACACTTGCACACATAGACAGAAGTTCTCATCACTGAAATGTGCTGGTTTGGACAGAGCACCATCTGTAATGAATATAATGAAATGGTCAACACTTATAAAACCTGACAAAGTTATTTTTAAACGGTTAAAACGGTTTGCTGATTTGTAGCTATCCATTCCAGTATCATTCTCCTGTAGTATTTTTTGTTAAATTGTTCTGTCACAGTGTTCTGGTGATAATTCTCGGGAGATGAGACATAATTAGTCATCTGAATTAAAACAGGGTGAAATGAAATTATAATTTATACATAACTGATAAGAATGGCATTCATAGCTGAATTTGCAGACTTGGCTGTAGCAGTTTTAAGCATAATTTACGGTTTGTCTACTTCACAGCATTTATATACCTGCCGTAGGGTACATTTTTTGGAAGGTAAATGATAGTAGTATTGGTAGTATTTTGATGTGTGTCATTCGCCTGATTTATGATGTCAGTGTGTCTCACTGAGGTGGGTTATGTCGTTATCATGTGACCAATCATGAGTCATGAATGTGATAAATCAATGGCTTTGTGAACAGAGCTGCTTTTCTTAAACCCAGGCTCCCAGGTCACATGACCGTGATGTAACGCTCTTTGAAATAATACTTGGAACTAGGTTTTGAACCAATTTCAAAAACATCATGCACCCAAGTACAAGATCCTTCTTATGTTTCCTTCATACCCATTTCTTAGAAAGAATTCGTATTTAACAGAGGGTTTCATTCTAGATATGGTGTACTGGGTATTTTGGTGCTCCTATACTCACTCTAAGGAAAATTACAGCTCTAACACAAAAGACGCTTGCTACATGTACTTTATAAATCTCAGCTGGCAGTATTTTGGACACACACCGTCGTAGTTCACTATAATGTGAGGTTTATGTCACATGGTTATTTGACGGGAGAGCTGTGTGGCAGGAAAGTACATAAAAGGTCCATTTTTCCCCCCAGTTCCATTGTTTTTCACCCTCCAGTCGAACCTTTTAGCGAGAGTTTTGTCTCTGCAGTCTGTGCAGCTTTGCCGTAAATATCTCACCGCAGGAATTAACCTTGCCATTATGGCTTACTCCCCAGCTTGCTGTGCTGGGGAGTTAATGGTTGGTTCAACAGATGGTAGTTGACAGATTCATTGCAGTTAAACCAAAAAGAACATTGTGAAGAGTTCTGAACCCAAAATCCAATCCCCTGAACTCAGCATTGGCTGAATACAATGATCGTTACTCTTCCATGTCATTTAGTTAATTTGGGCATAAAACACTTTCTAGTTTTATTCTCATTACTTTGTCACCATCTTTCTTTGCTTGTTTATTAATCGCAGTAAGCAGGATAGCTAAATGGCAGGTGTCGTCAATAATACACTTTCACAGTGCCAGATATTGTGATTAATTACCTGCGATTAATCGATTAATATCACAGATTATTAAAGGAAAATCATTGTCATATTCAAATGGTTAATGTTAATATTTTTTTTTTCAAGAGAATGTGCAGGAAGTGATTTGAAAAGAGAAATTCCAAATGACTATTGAAACGATAAACCCAGGGAACGGAACTAAACAATGCATGCTTAGACAAAAACTCTTTGTGATGTTTGTGGAGGAATGGCAACAGCACCGTCTGTCAGGCGAGGAGAATCAGGCCTCTTCCTCCGAGGCTGCAGAACGCCTCTCTGCATCGCAGTATCCGGACCTAACTTCGCTGTCACACAACTGCGACGAGGCTGCATGAGTCAGAGCCGTCGTTGTTGGGAAAGGCATCCCATGCTGGCTTCATATTTGCTGAGAAACACTCATTCCCACCATTAGAAAAGCTGGGTGATGAATTTAAATGACGTTCAGTTAAGACCTGGGACTTGACTTAATCCATTTGCAAAGCTTCCGCTGTTATCTCTGTGACCCAGAGCACTTTTCCTCAGTCTCTGTGCTTTTGGACTCCTCATTTTGGTCCTGTGCTAGGCTCGAGGATGCTACAAATTTCAGCATATGTGTGGGTATCTCACCTCCTGGCCACTAGCCCAGTTCTCCACCAGGACACTGAAATATGATTAGATGCACTGACTGACTAAATCTGCCTCCCTGTCCGTGCATCTGTCTGACATTCAGAGTCTTTGTCTGTCTGATGTTCTTCTCTATGCGTCCATTCTAACTTCTGTGTCTAGAAATAGCTTGCGAAATAGATTTGCAGTGTGCATTTAAATCTAGCGGTTGTCCCCTGTCGCCTATTAGACTCCCACCTTCATTTAGAATACATCAAAAATGCTCAACTGCTCAATTCATGTTTATTCTTGCTGCGAGCAGAGGGTCAGGTTTTCAAGTGCACATCACTGGAAAGGTCACCGTGGTAAAGTGTTCGGCTTCCGAGAGCAATTGTGCAGGAAATATCGCTCCACCAAAGAGATACAAGTGATGCTGGGACTATGTACAAAAAGTTTCCTGCTGAAGTAAATAAAAGACCAAAACCATCACAGTACTGTCAGTGTTCTTTTGAGGCCTTACAGAGTCTGAATTTTAATCTTTTGGTCTTAAGTAATAAATGGTGAATGATTACAGAAAATGAGTATAATTGTTGTGTCATCCTACTATATGTCATAGTAGTGTTTACTTACTTTCAGAGTTGGGTAGTTCAGGTCCAGAGAGTAAAAAATCCAGTCCATGATTTTGTTTCAACCAACCAGTTGAGCATAAACAGTCACAGTCACAGAGTACTTAACTGGTTGGTTGAAACTAAATCCCGGTCTGGACTTTTACTCTCTGCACATGAATTACCCAACTCTTCTTACTCTAGGGTACAAATTGATGAGAATGTTATCTGTGTCGCAGTTGCAGCATAGATGTTGTATCTTCCTTCCCATATTGATTTACATTTGCATACTTAGCAGACACTTTTGTCCAAAACAGCATATGTCAGACAAATAGCATATCGCAAACATTCATTCTGTCGAGGAGTCAACTAGGCTGAGATTCCAGTGAAGGCTCGGGTACGAGTGTAAGCAGTATGGAGCAGGAGCTACATAACAACTAGTAACAAAGTAAGAACCTAATGGGACTGTTCAGGTGCAGCATAAGAACATTTAGGGAAGGTCAAAAGGCATCAGGCTAGTAGAGGAACATGTGCCTTTTCTGTTTTATCCATATTAGATACTTGGAATTCCAAATTGTATTCCCAATATATCCCGTTATTTCATCCAGATTTCATTTTAAGCAATGGGGGAGGCATCTCTGATAACATTAGATAATGCAAAATTGTTTCCCCCCTTAAAAGAACAAAAGCATCGATCCTCCGGGCCTGTGTGTTTTATTCACTTCCTCTAATCATACGTACCAGCGTGTGCGTGGACACACACACACACACACACACACACACACACACAGACACACACGCAAAACATATTCGATACTGTGAAAGTCTTAGGCACTCAGTGATGTTTAAATGATCTTGATATTATGTCTGTCAACGTGTGTTAGCTTTGCCATTTCAAAACCTCTCCTAAAGTCACCCCAGTATTTGCAGTGACCATCCAACACTGCAGCATACTCACTATGCAGATAAATAGCTTCCTTGACTCCCTAAGACTTTTGTACAGTACTGGATATTTCTCCGGCATGTTTATTTATTGCCTTGGTACCTCAAAAACCCGCAGGTCTTGCTGGAGACATAGGAGGCTTGACTAATGTTGAGCGCAGCCCTGGTGTGCTGGCACCCAAGCTGGGGAGAGGAGGGAACCGTTGGAGGCTGCCAGGGGAAAGCCTCATCTGGAGGCCTGAATAATTGGTAGGAGATCAAGTTCCAGTGGAATGATCCAAGGGGGTGTGGCAGTATTCCAGGTGTAAGTGAAGTCTGTGGAACAGATATGCAGTAATGGGCCATTTTTCATCCTAGAGAGTAAGCATGAATAATTAGCAGGTGTGACACTCCTGCTTTTCTGTTGACTAGAATTATGTGTTATAGGAAGTGTTCAAGAAAGGAAAGGTCATGCATTTTCTGTCAGCTTGTCAGAATTGGAGACGATTCTGGAGCTCATCCTAGGTAGAATAGGAGCCCACCCTGGATGGGACATCAGTCTACTGCAAAGCACATATATACACAACATCCAGGAACGTACAGGCACACGGTAGGGAATAGCCCAGGATGGGGCGTCATCCCATCACACCACAGACCAGTCATGCACTCATTCACACCCATGTGACTACTCAGTCCAACTTGGCATGGGGGGTGCATGTGGCTTAGGGGCGTTTTCAATCAGTCAGGCAAAAAGGGGCAGGCGTTCAGGTACCCCTATCCTCCTGGCATGTGCCCGCTCTAGGGGGAAACCAGAGAATCCAGATCCTCACCATGACTTGGGAAGAACATGCAAACTCCACACATAGAGCCAGGGTGGAGCCTCGAACCCACAACCCTGGAAGTGTGAGGCAACAGAGCTGACCAGAAAGGGAAGTATGTTTCGAAAAACAGCAGTTTCATCTCCATCTCTGACGTAAATATGATGCTAAAACGTCTCCATTTGATAGACGAACCTCAGAGGTGCAAATGTAAATTATCCGTGCTTCATATTTTCCGTCCCCATCATTCTCTCTACCTGCTGTTTATCATTGGAGATATTTGGTTTTCTTTGATAACTTTACGGAAACGTAGGAGTTCAAAACTCCTAGTACGTTAGCCCGTGTCACGTGGCGTAAGGGCACCGATCTGTCACTTCCGATCACGGAGACACGAGATGTAGAATTTATTGTAACAGCGATCGACGCTGATCCGATAATGGACAGGAAATATAAATCAGAAGTTCTAGCCTTACTTCCTGCAGCGAACAGAATGTTGCAAATGAGTATAACATTCAGTCATGATCATAGCGAAGAAGTATAACATTCAGCAGTGATTATAACTTGGATGGTACACGCACAATTTACCTCACTTAAGATCAAATCCATTTGGTTTGTTTTGAGCTCAGCCGCAATGGAACTATTAGGTTAGTCTGGCACGAAAGCCACAGTTAAGAAACCCAACTGCTGTTGTCACCAGCTTTTTCCCAGCCTGGAGTTCTGTTCACCATTGTTCCGAGAGCGAGCTCGCTCTCGCGCTAATTAAATCCCACCATACACTAAATTGTTCCCAGCCATCTTGAAGGGTGCTTGTCTGCAGTGGGCATTTGCCGTCACGCCCGTAATCACAGAAGCTGAGGGGTTAACGGGAATTTAATACGCATCCTCGTCTTCTGTAGCGTTTGAGCGCCGCTGCATTCTTTGTGCGCACTAACAAATGCCTGACATCTTTATTATGGTTCTGGAATTCGGAAATTCTGCGCTCGTAAATTCCATGTCTTGCTCTTTGAATGTATAGATCTGTTCTTTATTGTGCTCCCAGTCCTAATAAAATTATCTGTATTTACAATACACTAAAGTAATCATTCTACCTTGTATTCTGAGAGCAAGACATCAAGGGAAAATACAACCCATATATTGTGGAGTCTGACGCTGCCAGGTTGATATTTTACACTTGCCATCCTTCATAATGGGAGGCAGGTATCTGTTTCTGTTCTCTCAGTCAGATTTGTCTCATGTCTGACTGTCATCCTTTTAACTGGCACACATGGCCCTCTGGATTTAGGTCATGTGACCAGGATGAACATTGGACACACTTAATCTCCTGCTAGCTGAAATACCTGCTTTTGAATGGAGTGTCTACCAGTTACAGAAACCTCATATCAAAGCAATGTTTTTGGCTTGAATATTCAGCATGGTTTGGGGGGGGGGGTTGCTTCTATACAAAACAGAAAATTTTCAGGGCTCATATTGATCATTATGGGTGTTTTTTTTTTTTTTTTTTTTTTTCCGTTCAGGCCAATACTTGTGAATTTGTGCTGCTATGAGGTCATAAACAATTACTGCATATCTAAACACCAGACATCTCTATTTTGCAAGAAGCCTGTATATCAGAGGTCACCAACCTTTTTGAGACTGAGAGCTACTTCTCGGGTACTGAGCCATATGAAGGGCTACCAGTTTGAAACGCCCTCCTAAACTTATCATGTACATCATGTACATGTTTCCTTTACGTATTTTATTGAATCGTACCTTGGTTACGTATATGACTTCTGTCAATAAGTTTACAGTCCTGTTCATTTACTCATTTTACCTTATTGTGAATGCAAAAGAAAACAGTAGCCAATGCTGTGTTCTACGAATTAGTAGAGGTAACATTAGCATACTGTACTGTAAATGTGCTAGTGTGATAAATATCCGCTAGGCGATACTGTACTCTATTTTTACATCAAACATTTGTCTTTTTTAAAGGTAATGTATTAAGCTAACTTTTAAATGAAATTAAAGTGTTTTTGGAGCATGGCTGAGGTCATATTTAGGGATTAAACTATAGAAAAAAGCTCATATTACCATTTTTAGTGACTCTACCAAACATCCGCGAGTCCTTCTCATTCACAATGGGTTCTGGAACCTAACCGGTCCGAGGTCCGACTGTATTTGCAAAGAGAGAGCGTTATGGAAGCACCAGCGCTCACCACTACCCGGTTGGTGAAAAATGGGTCTGGAAGGGGATTCATGGAATCTACAGCTATCACGGTGTCAGTTGGGGATGTATCTGGGATGTATTTGAGCTTCTGTAAATGACTCATTACTTGCGCATACGGATAGCTGTAGTTCCCCGAAGTATTGTCTGAAGATGGAAAATCTGATTTGAATCTATGGGATGGGAATCGGATTTGTTGGCCCAGTTGTATCATTACTTATAACCGATTCATCAGGCCACCGTCTATTTTCCGTAGCGATGGGACTCAGACTCAGCAGAAGTCGCTCTTAGAAGGTTGTCTGCCAGGCAACTGGGGCACAATGGCTGGTTCCCCACTGAGACTCAAGTTTAATCATAGTGCCGCAATTGGTTCTGCCGTTTACTTGAGGGCTGCTTGGTTTTGACGCAACGTTAAATGAAGCTTCTACCATAGTGTGTTTTGACCAATGTTATTCTAACCGAACAGTGTCGACAATGGCTCGTCTGGGAAGAAAACGCGACTTGTGAAGTGGAGGTAGACAGAAATCGTGGTGACGGGGCATTTCTTTTCTGCAGTCTACGTGTGTTCTGTACTTTATGGGCCTCAGCTCTATATTTGTGACGTATGCGGTCTATTCAAGCCCGAGCTAATCTGGAACAACGGAAAGCATCGTTATGAAACGTGGAGGGTCTGAAAGAAGAAGAAAGAAGTAGCATCTTGGATAATTATGCAAGAAATGACGGCGAGTTCTTTCAAAGTAGAAGACGTTGCCCGGGCTATGGTAACAATGAGAACAGAATAGGCCAGACAGGAGGAAATGTTTAGATATGGGCGTATTTTTTTGGGTAAAAAGTTTAAAACGGCAAAGAAATATATTGTTCAAGAGGTACAGTCTGTTTTTTCTCGATCGAACACAGTATACAGTAGGGTTGTGCGTTTTTTTCACCTACCAAGTCAGGTAATAATGAGAGTATTGGGGTTGTCAATCACTGGCTGCTGTTACCAGTCTTTGGTTCCGCTGGGGTTAAACGCAGCCGTGACTGACAGTGCACGGTACTTTCCACTAACTGTGGGCTTCAGGACCTTCCTTGCACAGTCAGATATGTTAGTCTAGTGCATTCAGATACTAACTGCATCTGCCCACGCAGACAGGCTCTTCAAAGTCTCAATCATCCCAACGGCACTAAAAAAAAACAGGGGGAAAAAAAAACATGCAGCACTTTTGACAGTTAAGCGTATAGCTCGAGACGTTTGCTCATTTTCATGTCACTATCGGCGTAATTCAGCACAGCCTAACACATAGGTAATTACTGTATATTATGAGATACAGCTAACATGTCACGTTACAATGTAAATATACTCTTCCTATAATCCATAATATTCATTATATATTCCCAATCCATAAATCTATTACGTGCATATGACTAGCTATAGTGGGTAATGCTGACAAGCTCATCTTTTATTAACAAATGCATTTTGGGAAGATGGAGGGGCTGCGTTGACCACGGGCTCCACCGTTAACGGCCATAAATCATTATCGTCCCTGATTACGGCCTGTGCGCGACTGAGTAGCTGAAACAGACGGAAGGCGGCTCATGACAGGCAGCAGACCTTGAGAAGGATGTAACCGTGTTCTGTGGTCCCCTGGGATTGTGACGGAGACAGTGACATTCTGTGATGCTACAGCCATCAATATATAGACAAAAGGCAACAACCAGAGTGTGTCGCTAAGTCTTACCGTTATTATTATTGTGACTCTTTTTGTTATTTTATCACTGTTACTGTTGTTGCTGCTGTAATCAATCAAGGTTCACATGAGGTATATGTCACTGGACACTCCCTGCTCAATTGTTACAACTAGAGGCAAAAAAAACCAAATGAATATTAATGTACTAGTTTTTACCAGTCACTGGACTGTAGCTTGAGAATGCATTGAGAGCAGTACTTCATTGTTCAAAGTTTTTCCTTTACAAATATAATGTTGTAATTAAACTATAACTTATACCGGTGTGACACTGGTAATTTGTAATGTATACCCAAATATGTCATACGGAAGCAGTAAAGGTATACTATTTTCATGCCACTTAATATTCATGCAAAAAAAAGAAAATGGAAATTGAATTGTATCAGCCTAATCACACTATTTCATTGTTTTTGTTAGTTTGTTTTATGCCATCAGATGTTATTCCTTAGTAATGCACATCCTTGAAGTGCATTTTCACATTAAAATAAAATTAGAATTCTAACAAAATGAGCAGTACGACTTTAAAACAGAGCCATGATTGTTTTGGTTTTGACTATTCAGAATTTGGCTTTATGTCTGTTAATAATAAGTATATTCAAAATTTATTATGCATTGAAATGGACGTCTTTAATACCATTTTTTACATCATATTTGAGGTGAGTGCACAAATACGAAAGCACAGTCTATACAGATGACGTGTGAAAGACGGAAGGTGATAATGACATGATATAGTGTTACAAGACAAAATACAGACTAGAAACAAAGACTGGCGAAGGAGGTAAGACCCAGGAGTGCATGACAGCGTTTGCCAGTGGCGACAAAGAGAGCTTTGAGCTGTATTCTGAAGCCATGGATTATTAGCATGTGACCTCGACCCCTGCTGGTAGCACGGGGAAGGCGCCATGCCGCGATTCTGCACCACAGGAAGTGCAAGGTGAACGCTCTACAAGTGACGGGCACAAGAGAAAATACCGGGAGCTTATAGGGACAAAAACAGTACTGCATCCCTCTGAGACAGAAACTGGAAACTTACGCGACTTGATATGTCTCGATTCTGTTTGCGTTTACTGTTACGCTTTTGAAAACATTGTAAGCAATCAGTGACATTACATTCGTCAGTCTTCATTGTGGTAATTGGAAAGGGATAGTTACCCACAATAATTAAACAGTAGCTGGAGTTTCGCAGCATTCCGCTTTTATGGATTCTTACCAGTCTTATTTAATTTAGCCAGTTGGTGCAGCATTACATGGAAATGGGTTGTGCATCATTTTTTTTTTATTTCCTACAGGCCAAAAACACTCCAAATAAAGTGATTAGAGGGCACAGATGATGATTTTGAAGCGGTCCAGGGCTGTTACGCACTCTGAGAACATAATTGCCCTCATGGGCTAAATTACGATGTTATTTCACACAAAGCAAATTATTTGTTGTTGTTTACATTGCTGCTTTTGTTTTATGACGCCACGTATTCGATTTAAACGGATTTTCAGCGCAATTCTCTCCCAGTGTTATTGAAATCATTAGCTTTAACGCCAGCCTGATAGGCTGCAGTTGCAATGGGCGTCATTAACTTACGGACACGACGCTGTTTAGAGATCATGTCTGCCAATGTGTGGTCGCTCGAAAAATATCTAATGATTTACCATTTGCTCTTTTATTTGCAGGGAAATGCCAATGAGGGCACACGTATGGTGGAGAGCGCTGTCTTTGCTGGGAGTCTTGTTTCTGGGCACCAAGGGGAGACCAAGCGAAGACGGATATGGGTTGAAAGGCAACCAGCCACTAGTGAGGCTCCGGCATAAGGTATCGATTGCACCCCCCCCTCCCCCCCTCGTTCCGAGTTCCTCCGCAGCTGTCCCGAGCGCGAGGGGAATTCGGTTTACAAATAACACCGATAATTGTCACGGAGTAAAGTGGCGCCGCTTCTGATCGCATTCCCGTCTGCGCCTCTGTCAACCCGAGCGCCGTGCCCAGAATCGGATGGACGCGGCACACAAGGGACCAAGGTTAATGCGGTCGGGGAGCCGCGCTTGCATGCAAAGTGGATCGGAAGCAGCTGCCGTTGTAATGTAACGCTGTTAAATACTCGGACGTCAGGGGGCCGCGCTTTGCCCAAACTCCCGGAGCAACACGGAAACTTAATCAGGGTGCCAGCGATGTTTTTGTAAATCAAAGGAACATAAAGCTGGGGTAATGAGGCCCATTTTCTGAAGGGACTGTTCTTTAAGACACAAAGAGCGATTAGACAGCCAGGCACAGCTACTGAAATCAGGGAAACGAAAAGCTTTATGGGAATGTGACAAGGTTCCCAACTTTCCCGCATCTGGCGCGACGTTCACGCTTTAGGGCTCTCTCGTGCACGCAAGAAATCTTATATCGAATCTATATCATTCCATCATAAACCTAAAATTAGCTACACCAAAATCGGTGGATAGTTCACAATCCCTACAGACTATTTACAAGGTAATAATACTGTAAATGCGCGTGCACGCGTGTGCGGACTTGTTCTGGAATTGAAAATCTCGGGCCAGCCTGCTTGACCAAAGTTGGCAACGCTGCTGAGGGATCTCGGACACTGAGCAAGCGCTTTGGCTAAAAGCCTGGCAAGTCCTCCAGAGCCAGTGACAGCAGCACAGCACAACTACTGATACCTGACACAACTCCCAGTTGTAGATACATGATTTGCAGATGTAACCACGGCAGCGACATTAACTCCAACACTGAGTGTATTTACATCACAAAGTAAGACAGATGGTGTGTAATAAACCTACGCAAGCACATCAGGCAAAGATTTTTCACACCAAATGAGAAATTCACATGGGGCTGGTAGAAAAATTAACGATATAACTATAGAAAAAAGGAACGGTGTTTTAATTAAGACAGCTTTATTGGGAAAACACCTTTGATGGATCATCCAAACGGCTTTTCAGTCAAATTGAGTCCAGCAGCAAGGTTGTTCTCATTAAAGCACGTTTCCATACACCCCTCAGACTGGCTTGTAGTCTTTTCTGAGGCTGCGTGAGTCATTTATACCTTCCAGGTACATCGCCTTTGAATCCTGGAGCCTGAGTGTTGAGCATTTTTAGCTTACTTTGTCAAACTAAAACGAGTCCTAGTCTTGTGGACTCCTGATGAAGACAAATGAGGTTTAAGTGTACCGCTCTGCAGCCAGCCAGCGGAAAGACTCGACAAGCCGCGCATTAATATACTGAGGTCACCTTTAATTCCTTGTGTAGTCAGCCAATAAACAGTCATTTTAAGTGCTGCCTTTGAATATTAAACAAGCATCCATTGTACGGCTTTCAGCTTTTTTAGGTGAACATTAATTTTTGACAATCCAATACTAATTAAAGGAATATGAAACATGTTGATTGTAGGATAGGGAGTGTGTCTCACTTTATTATCCAATTTCACTGCGGGTCGGTCCTGTAGCTCAACACGTAGACCGTTGTGCTAACAATGCAAAGGTCATGGGTCTGAATTCCAGGGAGTGCACATAAATTGTAATGGTCGTGTAATGCTGTGGATGAAAGTGTTGGGTGAAATTAAATGAATTTGGTGTTGTAGCTCGTCCTTGGTGAAAACAAAAGACTGGAATTAAAGTGAGGGGATATTTCTAAAACTGGATTTTTCGTTAGCCAGATAACTTAAGCCAAATGTAAAGATTGTATAATAGGAAAGTCACTGATCTCGCCTCCTATTGGACAGCTTGCATGTTTAGCTTAAGTTATCCAGCTAACTGGGAAATCCTGCTTTGTGGAATACACCCCACCTAGGTCTCCTAGTATTCAAAATAAGTTCCGTGAATGTATTAAGTTATAGCTAGCCATTACTTGAATTGTTCATAAAACTCAGAGACCACAGACTTTTGTATTAACTATGCAAATCCTGGGGTATTTCCCAAAAGCATAGTTGCTAACTATGTTAGCAACTTACACAGTTGGAAACATACAACTCAGTGATTCCTACTATGTACGTTGCTATCGGGACCATTTGGAAAACGTGCCCCTGGTTAGGATTTCAGCGATAGGTACAAATACAGTCACGTCAGTGACAAAGTCTAGCATCAGATGTTAAAAGCAACTGGAGGTATCATTGACCGTACATGGCGGGTAATCACAAGTGCCAGAAGCCGCGGACACGCGGAATGGAGGGTAAGTGGAGATGCTGATTGTGTGGAGAAACGAGGTTTACTTTTCGACGAAACGAGAGCCTGAATGCCCGTGAAGCACAAGGGAAGAAATACGAGCCTCGTGCACCGTGCGTTCAGCCCTGCGTGCAAAATGCTTACACTGCACGGCAGCATCTGTCTGTGGGTCCAGTGCTACAGGGGCTGGAGGCAGTGAGGCGCAGCTATGAAGACACTGGGCGCGCTTCGATGAGGCGTACATCGCAGCCGATGACACCCGAAGAGGACTGTCAGCCAGAGAATCTCCCAGGACTCGCCAAAGGGGCGGCATTCGCCTCAGCTCTGATTAAGACCTCTGTTGCACTCGATCGATTTAAGCAGGTGGTTTGTTGTTGTTGTTTTTTCATGCCGACCACGTTAGAAAAAAATAGGTTAAACGCACAAAATGTATGGATAAGACTCATTGTACTTTGCTTTCAGTCATTTATTCCGGTCGAGGTTAGGAGCAGTGTTGGGAGTAACGGCGTTTAAGTATATCGGCGTTATTTTTTCAGTAACGAAGTAATCTAATTAATTATTTTTCCCATACTTGCAACGCCGTTATCGTTACTGAGAATGTTAAGTAACGCGTTACTAAAATTTGGTTGAATGACGCGTGAGATGTCAAGCTTTGGCTTTATCAGCTGGCTGACGAGAGATAATGATGATGCCCTTGCAAATGCGATGATGATTGGCTGGGTGGGCGGATGCCATGCTCATGGTGACTCACTGCACGCTCACTGACACTGACTTCCACTACCTCTGAACACACTGGACAGCGACAATGGCGACGAGCAGTGATGGGAATAACGGCGCTATAAATAAACGGCGTTACTTACGGCGATACTTTTTTCAGTAATAAGTAATCAAACGAATTACTGTTTCCCCCGTTACAACGCCGTTACCGTTACTGACAATAAAATGCGCGTTACTATAACTGAGAACACTGAAGCGGTTTTCATGCGAGCAGCGTCTCTTTCAGCCATAGGACCTCTCTTTCTCTGGGGGGTGTGTGTTTGTGTGTGTTTGGGGCCGGGGCGGGACACATAACCAGTGATGATGATTGGTGTAACTGAGAGCGCGATGATTGGCTTAGATTGAGAAAATTTCCATTGTTTGCCAATCAGAGGCAGAGTCGCACTACTCTGCCTCTGATTGGTGTTCACACACAAGCACGCGCACGGTTAGTCGCACACACCAACATCCAGGAATCACAACGATGGCAAGTCCAACAAGTTCAAAGGTAGCTTTTGCATGTGTTTT
>JAODLC010000054.1:164949-180406 GCA_026781145.1 Hippopotamyrus pictus | reverse complement strand
AACTCAGTTACTATTTGTGAGAAGTAACTAGTAACTATAACTAATTACTTTTTTAAAGGTACGTGCCCAACACTGGTTAGGAGTATGGGCAGGCGGGGGATGGGATCTATTCCAGGCAGCATGGAGGAGGGAGGGGAAGACCGTGGATGGGGTACAGGTCCATCACAGGATGCACGCTCACATTCATGACCTTAAATTGTGAGCAAATAATTTGCCACTGTGCTTGTGACCGGAAAGTTGTCGGTTCGAGCCCTTAAGCAAGGCCGTTAACCTCTCTAGGTTAATGCTCTAGGTACTCAAGACCAGAGGTAGAAAGTTCAGGTCCATAAAGTAAAAATCCAGACCAAGATTGTTAGCATAAGGAATCACAGTCACAGAGTACTCAACTGGTTGGTTGAAACAAAATCTTGGTCTGGATTTTTACATTCTGGACCCGGATTACCCACCTCTGCACTGGATAAATGGCCTGACCTCAGGCTTCACCCGTTAACTGCATATTATGTGTATGTAAATCTCAAAGGAATGCAGTATATTAAAAATAAGCATTCCAATGTATTCGTTCTTGTGCAAATGGCAAATAAAGCATCGTGATAATGATTTATTATATTTATTGTTGAAAATTCGTAGTGGGACTTATTTTCAGCGCCAGTAGTCGTCCGCCTTTCCATTGCCGCCCGTACAGATACAACAGCAGTGCTGTTTTTTATCGTTTAGCGAGAATCATAAAGAATTCATTGTGCTGGTTGAGACACCAACACAAGACGTGGGGCGGCGGCATCTCAGAGCGGCGAACGCACTAAACGCTATACTTTGTCCGAGCGTCCTGACTGCCACGCGGGAGGGAGACACAGACGTAACTCCTGACACAATAAACGGAAGCAGGGAGCCTGAGAGAATCTGGTAGATTGGAGTTGTTGTTGTTCTGCGGCATGATTCAGAAGTGCGACAGCAGTGCTCACCTGGGAAACTTATTTACCCAGGGAAATAAATCATGCTGCCCGCAGCAGGAGGGTCCCACAGACATCTTCCCTGATGTTGTCACTCAAAGGTTGCTCCCATTGTTCTGGAAATCAAAGTGGTAAGGGGGGGGGGGATGTCCCTTGGCATTCAAGGTGACGCCTGATTAAAACGGGATAAACGGACAGAATGCTTTCCTAGTTCCGGATTGGAAGGCGAGGTTTAGTGAAATGAGGTCCCTGGGATTTGTAGATAAGATAAAGATAGAAGCCGCCAGTCAGCTCCTGTCATCAGGCAGATGATTGGCTGTCACGTAGCTGAGTGCTCCAATCCCCCGAGACCGCGTTGAGGTCGTCTCAACCAATGGGGGGGGGGTTGAACCACTGTAAACCGATGCTCCATCTCTACAGCTAAAGCTGACAAATAGAAGGATGAACTACTTTATCATTTTTGTCATGTTCCATATCGTTTTTTCCCCCTTTTCTTTTGCTTATTAGCATAACATTTATAGCTAGCGCACTCGAGTAGAGATTTTTCTTTTTTTTTTGCTCAGATGAAACTTCTCCGTCTATCTGCAGGTTCGCTTCGACGCATCGGGCCACGGAATGGCTGGAACTTAAAAAACCTTCCGTCGGTCGCTGTTCCCCCGCGTCCGTCTTTAGCTTCGTGTCAGGTTAGTTCAGAGGGGAACATTTGGAGCTAGGATGAGCTTTCCACACGCTAACGGTTTCAGTCGAAAGCTGCGAGAAGAGTAGGAAAGGGAGCAGAATATGGGTCACATGACACTTCATTGTATGAATGCAGCTACCTGCACTCCTTTGGGGGGTTGTAATGGGCAGTGTGTGGCTCAGTGGGCTAAGCGTGTGTGCCTGTAGTCACAAGGTTGCTGGTTCAAACCCAACCTCAGCATATCTACCAGCTCCTTGAGCAAGGCCCTTAACCATCCAGTTCTCTGGGTGTAAAAAGAATTTCCCCACAGGGACATTAAAGGATTGGTTATTATTGTTATGATGTTATTAATTAGGGGAAAGTAAAGAATTTAAGCCACAGGGGTCCGAAAAAATTTGTAACATAGTTGGATTGCTCAGGGTTGGGGGCCCAATTTAATGGAGCCCAGAATGTATCAGGACCTCTGGAAGAGGGGGAAATCTATTACTGGTTAGTCCCCGACCAAATCATAATAAAAATGAGAAATGACGCCTAGATATAAACAAGCCCTCAGCACAGCCTTTGGCTTTATGCAGAGCGTTCGCTGTGGTACCTCTGTAAAGACGTCTATACTGATTCATCACCTCCTATCGCGTTTTCCTGCTGAAGAAGTGATTCTGAAGCAGCTCCCAGCAGGTGTAGGCCAGCGAATTTGTCATCCAAGCTTAATGCAAGCCTCTGCACTATGGGACCATCCCTGCATGCCCTCCTCTCTCTCGGATGTCAGCAAAAATGCACGGCGCCGGACACTGGACTCTCTACATACTACAATGTTGTAACGGACATTATTATGTATATATTTGTATACACATATGTATTATATTCTGCATTGCTTGAATCACAATGGATTATAATATATATATATATATATATATATATATATATATATATACACACAGTTATAAAAACTTGTTTGATCACTTGAAAAATGATGAATATTTTTGGATGGTTTTATTGGTTAAATTAATGGTTTTTATTATATATTAGAGCCTCGCACCGATACAGTTACACTGAAAGTATATAAACAGAAATCTACTGACCATGAGTGATTCATTTTTATTTTTCTTTTGCAGCAGGAAGGAAGTCCAGAGCTAGGACTGCAAATAAAAGGTAGGCTTTTATTTAATTATATTCATAATTTACTTTTTGTGTGTCTCTGTATTTGCTCCACCAATGCTGTGGATTTTCTTGATGGCAACATTTATGATTATTCAACATACTGTCTTTAAAAAAAAAAAACTTTCTCTTTTTAGACAAGCATTACTATAAATACCACTTACTATAAATACTAGCGCGTGACCCATTCTGGGATGCTGCGTAAGACTGTTTGAGACAGCCTATCCAGCGCCCGCCTTTTCTCATTGTGATGGCAACCTTCAGCGCAGAATGAAGGGGCAAATTCCTGCCTTTTCATTGGTCAGGGGTGTGGCTTAAATGCCAGACCCGCAACATGGAAAACTGGACTCACTGGCAAAAAAGGCAAATCCAAACATAAAAGCTTACACCTGCTTTTCCATAAAGTGTAAATATCTGTTGGAGACACAAACCATAGCAAGGGCTGTTTATATGGTATAAAACCTCACATGCAATGTTGTATTCTCATAATCAGTCGGTGGGTTTGCTTCTAACAGTGACAAAACTGTTCACTCAGGCAGATTTGAAGATTAGCAGCTAGAACACCCTAACATCTTATCAGCTATTTGCATGCATTCAGACGCACTTTGACCCAGAGGTCAAGTTAATTGAGCGTGCAGTTGACGCGTTTTATTAGTAAACAGCATGACCCATCTGATCCTTGGCTTTGGATTCTGCTGATTGACAAATGCATTATTGCCCACTTAAACCTGGGGAAAATCGTTGGTCTCAAAACCTCAACAGTGCTAACGGTCTTTATATATTACAACACCAAAGTGATGCTGAAAAGAGCATTAGGAAGGATTCCTCAGTACCAATTAAAATAAAATTCCTTGGAGGGTTTTGGTCTCTAAAGTATTGATTCTCCAGTTTCCAATTTATTATGAAAGCAGTGTATAGATTGTGACAATTGAATGCATTTGCACTGAAGTGGTGAATCTCTATACCCAAGTACTCTTCTATAGAAGCTAGGTAATCTGAAATCCTAGGAATGCAAAATATTAATACGTTATTTTGACAGTCCCAGATTTCTCATGTTATGGCACAGAATACTCAAAAGGGAATTATGTTTTTTTTTGCGCAGGGATTATGCAGACAAAATCAGATTACCCATAATGCTTATAGATGCACGCATAAATTGCTGACCAGCTAGACTCAGGTTTGCAGTAGCGAGATCACAGTTGCAGTGAAAGCTACAAGCCGCAAAATGACCTGCTACATATAAACAATTAAAATTGCTTTCACAGAGAAAAAAGGAATGACTGGATCGAATGAGCAACGGAGGGTGAACAGAGAATTCGGTCCAGTCCAGCTCGGGGGCTCAGATTTATGGCAGCCTCACGACGGCCTTATAAACTCCCCTTTGGCAGAAAGTTTTGGGCTTCAATTCATGTTTTAATCCGCTCCCATCACCTTATCATTCAGCTTAGCCTCTGGCTCTTCTTCACACCAGATCATTCAGGTGGACACCAGGGATCACAGTCTATCCAAAGAGACCGTTACTGACCAACCCATGAGCCAAGACTGTGTCGAATCCCTAAACTGACACACCATTCAAACTCCGCTGTCATATTATCGCTGGATAGGTGTGTCAGGATTCTTCCATGTTTTTCTTTAAGGACCAGTAAAGAGTGTGAAGTCACATAAATCGAATACTTTGTATGTATGCAGGAGCAGATTTGTTGTTACTGGGGCCCCAGTGAAAAAGTCTGTGGGGGCCCCAGTGAAAAAGACAGTGGGGGCCCCTGGATGTTTCAGAACATGCTGCCTCAGCAACTCTTTCGCAAAGAAGGCATATAAATATTTAATGTAGTGTGTAAAGGAGGCAACAGGGCATCCCCAAATCACAAAGGCCCCACAGTGCTGCGGATTATATAAAAGGGTAGCATTTGTTTATTTATTTGTTTGTTTGAATTATTATATTAAATACGGAAAGCACAAACGAGCACTTTCACAACAAGCAAATGTCTTGCAGTTCTTTCATTTTGCTTTGCTCATGTCCCAGTTACTTTTTGGAAAGTGTAAAGTACCTGTCCCCATTTTACATTCACATCAAAGAAAACACCTGTGGGGTTTTTAGATTTGAGATAGAAGGATCGGGGTGGGGGGGGCGAGAGGGGGAACCTCATACAGTATTAACTTCTCTGCAGCGATAAAGGATTTTATGATAAGAAGATTAAACAATGATGATTTCGATTCAGGCTAAGCGCCATCGTTACACGCGCAAGGTTAGGTTATAAACCGCCGTGTTACTGTTTAATTTTACTGCAATAAAGCAACAGCCGATCAAGTCTTAACGTCTGTTTATAACTTTAGCTTTCATATAAATTTTGCCTAACTGCAATCTATACCGTGTCCTAATGCGTCCACTCTGTCTTAATTTGAGTTATTGCCAAATTTAAAATGTGTTTAACAAACTGTATTACCTTATTAATAGTTATTCATGACATTGCAACGTTTTGCAAGCACATAAATAAAACATAAATAGCGTACTTTCAATTACAAACTATTATAGCAATATTATTTGCTTTATTTGTTTAATGTTATTATTATTATTATGTATTGGTCTTTTGCCGGATCTTCATGCATTTATGCATGTGTGTTATTCTCGTGCTCTATATCATATATATTTTACGCCCTGAGGCACAAGTGGATATATTACAGTCCAGAAAAATATAGTGCATCCGAATGTATTTCACTCTTCAAACTTCTCTAATTTTTGAGGTACAATATTTCTGCCGCGCACAAATCATCTGATTTCTATGCAGTTTTTCTGGGTAGCGCAGGCCATGTTTGTGTCCTTCCATAACAGTGAGATCGGGGACCTCACTTCACATTCAGCAATACTCGCACTTTTTCCTTCGGTTTCTGGCGATACGCGCATCCGCAGGGACAAACGAGGCGACGCCTGGCCCTTCGCATCGCACGCGGCTTTATCGCTGACAGGTTGCTCCTTCCACTAACCTCCTGGCAGCTGTTAAAAGGTCGTGCAAGGATGTAGGTGACGGGCGGCCAGCTAGGACTCCCACGCCAGTTTTCACGCATAGAGGAAATGCAAATATGTCGCGCAACTCAGAGGGCAACGCTCTCCGCTTCCTGGAAAAGTCAATATTAGCATCCGCTGAATATTCATGCAAAAGCGGGGCACGCGTGTAACGTTATTTAGCGCTTCGGGTGTTATTTGGAACATGGTGTGAGATTTAGGCTAACACTGTATATTGCAAACACAGAACAGCAAATATAACTGTACCGGAAACTAACTTTTTGCCCTATTTTAATATTTTATGGGCACTTTTTTTTCTCGTGTATGACACTTTTCCTAGCAAGTTCTGAAGCCAAAGATTTATAATGAATTAAAGACTGAATCTGAGCTTTTGTATGTAATTGTAATTGTTAATATTATAATCTTAATGCTGTAAACACTGTAGCCATAGCAATATCCTAAAAATACCCAGCAATGACAAATATACTGCAGTTTTAGTTTTTTGTAGGTGTAATTGTACTCCATGCAACAGTATTAACATGTTAGCTATTTTAGGGAAACAGAATGGTTATAAATAGATTTCAGTAGCTTTTGTAGTCGTTGTGGTTCCATTCTGCTGCCTTGTGACGTGTCTAAAATTAATATTTCTGTTAATAGCTACGTAAAAGATGCACTTTCAGCCTTAGCTGTCCTAGGAATCTCTCACAGGATAGAAAACCAACCTAGTCTTTAGTTACAGTTAACTAATTATAAGGTCCATGTTTTGTAAAAAAAAAAAAAAAAAAAAATGGTAGTCAGATATTCCTAGGGTTTGGCTCGTGTTTTCAAGGAGGCAGTAATAAGCGATATTACAGTTCTGTAGTGTATAACATTAAGGAAGCGAAATATAACAAGGGGAAAAAACGCAAAATCACTGTCTTAATATCACAGACACTGTGGAATAAGGGTAATTATAGGATTTTTTAAGGTTGAGCTGATATGTAACGCGGTAATTTATAAGGAGGGGCCAATCTTATTATTAATCAATGATACGTTTTGAATCAGAGAGTGAAGTGGGAGGGGTACTCCAGGGACCAATCAGCTTTCAGCTGGGGCCGGTACCCCCGTGGCCCCGCCCCTGTCATGAAATGCCCGTATTTACTTTCTAAGTGTCTACGAATCAGAGCATGTGCCCCCAAATGAATAAATAACTCCGATGGCTTATTGCAAAGTGAATAAGCTGCAGGCGCTTTGGATGAGTTTACAATTAGCGGAGCATGGCTAGCCTGATAAACAGGGCCGCTCGGCCTGACACTATGAGGGATGCATTTCAATTTGGGCGAGTCAATGAGCCCTCCTCTGCTCCAGCTGCTAATCTGATTGTGAAGTATTCAAATGAGATGTTCCGGCAAGCAGAAACTCCGCAGAAATGAAACGAACTGCACATTTTTAATAAATCCGCAAGCTCGCCGCGAGGACATATTTTACAGAATCGTTCTACATACAATGAATTAGATTTTAATACATACTGTCCCAGTTTCATGAAAAGCGTGTTGCTGTATTTCTAACACAGGAAAGATGTACTTTCATACTGCGATCCTGACGGTGATCTAAGTCAGGTATTCCCAGTGCGAGCCATGATAACCCATTGTGAGAGCTTATTTTTAGTGAAGATGGGAGGCTCATTATCTAGAATTAAGGAACTCAGTTAATTATGTCACTGACCTATAGGATTGGCTCCCTTTCAGGCAGATTTAATTTGCCGAAGAACAGCAGGACATTACTGTTCTAGTAGTTTCTAAAATACATACAAAAATGCATTCTGTATGTTTATTGTCTAACTTCCTTGTTAGTATGTGCACTGATTTTAAGTCTCCTGAATTATATGTATGCATGTAGCTATTTTTGATGATTCTGACATTTTTTTTTTTTTTTAATTAAACACATAGGTGGCTTAAATTCTGAATCTTGACCAGTGAATCGGCGAATGCACGCACACACAAGCACGTACTGTATGTGCTTATATGCTACGGTCGGCTGTTCCGGGACAGCGAATCACTGTGGGAAGGTGCTGAGCTCCGCTCACAGCTGTGTGTCGCCGGTTCCCCGGTGAGCACGGTGCGGTCGTTATGGAAATGCAGGCAGGTCAGGTCTTGTACGCTGATGTACAAAACAACAACTGGAGGGAAGGAGAGACACGGTGGCTTTTAATAGGCAGGAAACATGGAAGGAAATAATATTAATTAAGGGACACATATTTTATTGTACGATTGGCTTTCCTATACGCATGCCTAGTTCGTCACCCATGACTTATATGAAATCTCATTGTAGCCTTTTATTGATTTTAAAATAACATCTATATCCAGTTCAAGAAATATATTTAACTATATGATATTGATTATTATTATTATTATTATTATTATTATTATTATTATTATTATTATTATTATTATTATAGTAGTAGTAGTAATAGTTGTATTAGTAATAGTCAAATTAGTACTAGTAGCTGGTGTATTAGTAGTAGTGGTGGTAGTAGTCGTCAATCATCATATTACTACTACTAGTAGTAGTTGTTATATTAATAGTAGTAGTTGTGTTGCATTAGTAGTTGTAGTAGTAGTAGTAGTAGTAGTATCTCAGAATCAGTATTCAGGACCATAGGTATGTGTTTCTTCTGGTTCATGTCCTCGGGCTTAGAAAAACCGCAGAAATGTGAAATTCCAACTAGAAGAAAACATAATTATGTATTGAATATGAAATATCTGAATGTATGACTGCACTGCATGTGCAGCACTCAGTATAATACAGTCAGTGCACTGGCGAGGTGACAGCTAGTCAGGAGAATGTTCCGGGTGACTTTGTAGCCTAGCCTCTGTGTATGAGGAATGCTCTGAAATGGAAGTCCCTGAAACGGCGCTTTTGTTGTCTAGGTATTTAATGTTTTTTCTTTTTTTCCTTGAAGATAAGCGATCCCACGGTCCTTTGTTTTCAAGGAAAAATTTATAGGACTCTCCCAGAGCTGCTGGACGTCACGGCCGGCCTGTGTACCGCTACTGTAGGGCTGTGCAGAGTGCAGGTCGGAGCTCCGCATTCTCCCCAGTTGATCCTGGGGTTTGTCAGGGTTGTGTTCTTGCTTGCATGGACTGGGTGTCGGGCAGGGCCGTGGAGTGCGGCGGCTGTGGGGCATCTGTTGGTGAAGAAAGACTCACTGATCTTGACTTTGCCGACGATGCTGTGATCTTGGCGGAGTCCGCGGAGGCTCTGATCGGGGCTCTCGAGAGACTGAGAGAGGAGTCTGAGTGTCTGGGCTTGTGAGTGTCCTGGATAAAAACCAAGATTCGGGCCTTTAATGACCTGTTGCACACAGCCATCAGCAGTGTGTCTGTCTGCGGAGAGAACGTCAACCTTGTCGAGAGGTCCGCTTACCTCGGCAGCGACATTCCTGTCTCTGGTGACACTTCCTATGAAGTCAGTAGATGGATTAGGAGAGCTTGGGGGGTCATGAGGTCACTGGAAAGGGTTGTTTGGTGCTCCCAATATCTTTGTAAGAGGACGAAGACTCTTTTTAGAGTCCTGGTGCTCCCTGTTTTGCTATATGGCTGCGAGACATGAACGCTATCCAGTGACCTGAGACAAAGACTTAGACTCCTTTCGTACTGTGTCTCTTTAGAGAATCCTTGGCTGCCGCTATTTTGACTTTGTGTCGAACAAGCCGCTGTTCAACGGAGTCCTGAATAAGGTACGTTACAGTACCTGCATTTTGAGGGAACGTCAGTTGCTGAAGACCCGAGTGAGCGGACCAGGACAACATAACACCTGGCTGCGGCACAGAGACGGCCATTTCCAGAGGGTGGAACTGGACCGTGTGTCAGCCTGGGGGGTGGCCAATTGGGATCAACCGGGTGTTTTGTCGTGTGGTGGGTGCAGCAACGCACTTTACCAGTGCATGCCCCCCAACCTGACCTGACCTGACAAGAGTTGAGTTTCAGCAAAGATGTTACTCTATTTTATTTTCAGCACTGTAGATATTGCACTATTCAATATGCAAAGATTATATGGCATTTATTTTAAAAAATGGACTCTACCTGTACCAATAACTTTCTAAAATTTACATTCTTATCTCTTATCTAATTATGGAAATATTGCACATTGTTTGTGCACCTCCATTGTGGTAAGAGCACATTTTAATTCTGCTCTACCTTCCAGAAATATGCACACGTTACAGAAATATACCTCACACCTTTCCCTGTTTGAGGCTGAGCTGTGGTTTTATGTGGGGCCATTCAGCAGCTGAAATTTCCAGGTCTTAAAACACCCGTGTTTACAGACTTGTATAAAAATGGCACGTGTAAACACCAGCTGCCGTCGAACGCCGTGCAGAGGGCAGGCGAAGCTTAAGACAGAGATGTGTAGCATCAGCCGTCAAAGTCAGCGCTACCAGAAACTGCTGAAATGTCCATTGTGCGTGCGAGTGTGTGGGTCCTGAGATGGACTGCCAGCCCGTCCTGGGTGCCCTCTCGCTCACATTTCTTGCTCGTGGGAGTTTTACTTACACAAAAATGTTCTAATGGAAAATGACTGGTTCAGAGAGATAACCAATCAGATTGTAGAGGAGCAACTGTAGGAGGCGGGACCAAGACATCTGATTGCTTGTTCCCACCTCCTCTACTTGCTTCCTCCTACTTCCTCTACAATTTGACTGGTTATCTCTGAACCAATCATTTTTCATTCTGCCCTTAGAATGTTTTTATGTAAGTAAAACTCCCATGAGCGCACGTTTTGGAATAGGCTCCAGGCTCGCTACGACCCTGTACTGGATTTAGTTTTAAATCTGGCCTCATACATGTTATGCTGCAGAGATGATGTGTGGTTCAGCAGGTTAGGTTGTCGTGCTTGTGATTGGAAGGTTGCTGGTTCGAATCCCACTGTCAGCAGATTGATGGAACCCCCCTCCCCAGTTGTTCTATAGACCATCTAATAAAATAATGTTTTCCAAGAAAAATGTATGTCACTTTGCATAAACACATGTAAAAAAATAAATACTCGCTGTAGATGTGTAACTCTGAATACGTCTCTGTAAAGTTAGGTGTCACTGTAATCTTCTGCTTATGGCCCTGGCCTCCTACCTTCTGCTTTTCATGCAAAGAAATAGTGCTTCCGTAGTCCTGTGCTTAGAAGCGTCTGCTAATGGCGTCCATTATCAACAGGGAATCCCCAATAACGACAGCTTGTCGTTCCAGGTTCTCTGGAGCGCGACGGACACCCGGGACCCTGCGAGCATAAATACTGCGGCCTGGGAAGGCACTGCGTCGTCGACCGCGACACGGGCCGGGGGGAATGCGCGTGCATGAGGCACTGCAGGCCCCATTACAAGCCCGTGTGCGGCTCCGACGGAAGCCTCTACGAAAACCACTGCGAGTTGCACCGCGCCGCCTGCCTGAAGAAGCTCAGGATCTCCGTGGTGCACGGCGAGGAGTGCTTCTACAAAGGTAGGCCTTGGGGGGTGTAATGAAGGGACGTGCCGCATGGCATTGTGGCACATGATGAACTTTGTGATCTGCCGTAGTTGCTGTTTGCAGTGCATTATGGGAAATTGAGTCCATCGACTGTTTGACCATGTGTTAAGGTGGCAGCGAGCGTTACGTGTTGAGTTGTGCATGTAGTTCTCCAACTCCGGTCCTACAGAGCTACTATCCGGGTAGGTTTTCTATCCTGCCTGGTTTCTGACGACCCACACCTGTTGTCAAGTAAATACCAGGAACAGGTGAGGCTCATCAGAAGCCAAGCAGGAGAGAAAACCTGCTGGAGAGCAGCTCTCGAGGACCGGGGCTGGAGATCCCTGCGATGGTGCCCCAGGCAGGAACTGCTGATGGACACAGTATGCCGTAGTTATAAGGCTGCAGCCCAGTGCACTTCCTGACAGCTTTCATTTAACGGCGCTGTATGTTTGATGAGTGGTGTGCGGAATTAAATATTTACCCTGAAATGGTCGCATTAGCATAAGCCCCCCCAGTGGGCTGTGTGAGTATTGTAATACGTGTAGGTAGCTAAGCAGCACAAAGTGGTTGTTTGAGACCTTCGTTGGTGTCTTTAGCGCACATGTGTGTCTGAAGAATCTGGGCCACTATTCTGCTTCTCACAGGGATAAGGCCCAGTCCCGGGGAGAGTTTCTTTAAGGTCGCTAACAATGTGGCCTCTTGCTAGGACCAAAACACAGAAAAACCTTACAGGCGCAAGCAGAAATGGCAGCTGGGGCCACTTTAGACTGTAAATGAGTGTAAGTCGGTCATCTGGAGAGGATCCACATCGATTCTGAATGCCTGCACTCAATAAAAACACAAAAGCCTTTTGATTAATGAAAACCTCTGTTATTTCTCCTTCTGATGGTGCTAAACTCACAGAAAATGTGAGAAAATAGGGAGAACATTTCTTTTGTGAATAAGGAGCTTTAACGGGGAATGAGGAGCTGTTGAGTACAAAAAAAATCCCCTTATTAAAATATGGAGTTTTTGTTGTTTGTGTCGCTTTTCCTGATCGGGGAGTTACTGAAGAAGTGTTGAAATGAATGTAGTTCAGTGTTCCCCAACCCGGTCCTCGGGGACCCCCAAACAGTCCTCGTTTTTGCTCATTCCCAGCTCCAGCATGGGAGCTGAGAGGCAACGAAAATGTGAACTGTCTGGCAGGGTGCTGGAAGGGAGCAAAAATGTGAACTGTCTGGCAGGGTGCTGGAAGGGAGCAAACATGTGAACTGTCTGGCAGGGTGCTGGAAGGGAACAAAAACACGGACCGTTTGGGGTCTCCGAGGACCGGATTGAGAAACGGTGAGGTAATTCATGCACAGGATAATAAAGGAAACATAGTCTCCTGTGGTTTCTTGATACGGTAACCCAAAGAAACTGTCACGTAGCTTCTTTGAGGATAATTCATTAGTTTACTAGACTACAGAAAAAAAAGCATCATGTTGACAAAAAGTTGTTTTCATGTATACTTATTCAGAATGCATGTTTAATTGCTAATTGGCTTTCAGGCACATCTCAGGTTCAAAGTCTGCTCTATTTATGCAGTAAACACATTGTCTCTTAAACAGGGATACGATGATGACAGCAACCCTGAAAGGACGGTTATTTTTACCTGTTTTGTGACTTGACAGCCTTCATATATTACTGACAAACGAAACACGATAAAAACTCCAATGGAAGGTGTTCATTAAGGAATGGGAGAATGCGTCAATTTCCCCTCCGCCGTTTAGTGTCTGATTAAAGATTAGATGCTGCGGAAAAAAATTAAACGGTGAACAACGGCTCGCTCCGTGCAGGATGGCAATGGTGTCTATCAGGCAGATTTCTGAGAGGCAATCAATAGACCTAACAACGGAAAATTAACTGTCAGATTCCGGAATGCTAAACAGCCACTTTCTATGCTTCAGGAATTTTGATACAGCAGCATATCAGCTCAAGGGTATTTTGTCCCCCCCGTTTTCCTAATTGCAGCTGTGTTTTGTTGGTTGCACTGCATTGCACTGGTTTTCTTGAGTCCAGAGCCTTGAGCGAGGAGTGGGTTGGGTGTTATCGATGATGACATGTCGAGTTGGCTTTGTAGGGCAAGAGTTGGCTAAGGATTATCGTGCCTCCTTATGGCAACAACGCACAAGAATACGATGCTTAATGCTGACACTCTTAAAACATTCTTAAAACATTAGCTACAGTGTTAGCGGCCGCGGGTCAAGATATGTGAAAAGCATTATGGGAAAAAAATGCAAAGGTCTTCTATCATTTGGGCGTATTGAAACTGGTTTGGCTTCTCGTGCTGTTATGGAAGCATATATCACTGATATGAAGACTGCTCTCATCTTTCACCTGTGGCTATGTTTATTCCCATTAGTGCACTTCACAAAGCACTGAAGGACAAATTATATCTGGCCTCTTCCTATAGATCATGGTGATTAATGCTTTTCGCATTGTGACAGGTGGAAGCTCCTCTCGGAATGAAACGCAGCCTTGGGCGCATAATTATTATAATGGGGGCATAGCGAATAAGTCCTGGAGCTGTAGGGAGTCACATTCTGTGGTTTCTTGTCCCCTCCTCCGTTCCCATCATGGGTGCTTCTAGGTCAAACATCTCTGTGATTGCGTGGTGTCGTCTAGGGAAAGGGCCGAGAGGCTTCGTTTGAGGTACCCGGTGATGAGGCTTTTAGGGCTGAAGTGGCTTTAAGGAAAACAGAATCCGCCAGCCCGATTCGTCCCTCTACTCGAGAGGCGAAGATGTCGTCCGCACTGTCCTGCCGTCGGGATGTTAGGGGCATCTTTGATCCGTGGAGGCACTCCGTGTCATCGGTCTGCGGAGTCCCTGCATCAGGGACGGGTTGGTTATTTCTGGGGTCCCACTCGAAGTCACTTCGGGGCCCCTTAAGTGTAGGGACTGTTTGCGGCCAACAGGAGGCGAGGTTTGAGCGATGTTAAACACCATTGCTGCCCCACTTCGGCTATCAGCCCTGCCCTCTTGTGTTTTGTGTTGAGGTAACACCTGACTGGGAAGCTAACGTGCTTAAATAACGTAAATTTATTAAATAATCGTTAATGGACAAACGTGCACTGCGAGTTTAGCTAGCTGTTAAAAGAGAGTTCTTTTTTCATTGCTCCAAAATAAAACTCATCATGTTTGAGAAAAAAAAATAGTAAAAGAAAAAAGAAAAAATGTGCAGAATGTGACCCGCTTTTGCAGATAGCTATGAAAGTATGGCTCCTTTTATTCCAGAAGAGATAGTCTGAGGGCCCCCAGGAAAGTCTTTGTCAAGCAATCACAGTCCACCATCACAGTTATAGATTGAAAGAAAATGTATTTCACCTCTTTGTTCATACCCACAACAAATAAGAATTCTGCTGATGCAGTGGGGCGCTTTGACAGCGGCCACATGTGGCCAGATTTGCCCTCGTTCTTCTGAGCCGCTCATTTCTCTGCTCTGGATCTCCATCTCGACTTTGGAGGTGAGAAAATTACACCTTGCTTTTGTACTTGTCCAGTTCTAAATATTATAGTCCTAGGTGTGGATAATTTGCTAAGTCTGTGCAGGGCAGATAGGCTGTGTTTCAGTGTAGTTTTTTCTGTAGTATATTTTTCAAGGATTTTGTTTTTTGCATGACAACGCGGTGGGTTGGGGGGGGTGGGTTCAGCTCTTGTCTGGGATTTGTGTATGTTGAGTTTGCATGTGTCTACGTGGGGCTGGGAGAGTAAGGCAGAGTTATGGATATTGCATATAGAGCCCACAGTATGTGTGTGTCTGTGTGTTTGCGTCTGAGTGTGGGTTATGTATATATTATATTGCGATTTTGATGTTCCTTTTCGGTCCCCACAAGGGGAAGCTCAGTTTTATAAAATCAGCGACTGCATTCAAAAAACTAAACAAAAAGTTTTGTATTCTGCTTGGTTACTTACTGTATGGTTAAGGTTAGGGATGGGTAGGGGTTAAGGTTGCCATAGTTGAGATTAGGGTTATGAATGAAGAGATGAATGAAGAATCCTCAGAAACAAATCAATACGTGTGTGTGTGTGTGTATGTATGTATGTGTGTGTATGTGTGTATGTGTGTATGTGTGTGTGTGTGTGTGTGTGTGTGTGTGTATGTGTGTATGTGTGTGTATGTGTGTGTGTGTGTGTGTGTGTGTGTGTGTGTGTGTGTGTGTGTGTGTGTGTGTGTGT
>JAODLC010000054.1:143205-164849 GCA_026781145.1 Hippopotamyrus pictus | reverse complement strand
GGGGGGGGGGGGGGGGGGGGGGGGGGTGCATGCCCTGCGATGGCATCTCAGACATACCACACTGCTGCAACGTGCTTCAAACTTCTTGTGATCCTGTACTGGTTTGGTTAAGCATTTATTTAAGTGAGAAGGATGGATGTCACTGGGATTCTTTGCAGTTATCAAAATGTTTATCCATCCATCCATCCATCCATCAAAATAATTTTCTAACCCCTTATTCTAACCCCAAATCCACATCAGAGTCACTGACAAAATGCTTATAATAAAGCAGTCACATATGCTTAATGTTATATTCACATTATCAGTTATACCACAATGAAAGTCATATTCTGTTAAAAGGCTCCGTATGTCAGGAAATGGAAACAGGGAGTGGACAGCCTCTGTCTCATAACCCATCCCTCGCACTTTCTGGAATGAAAGAAAATAAATAAAACACCCACCTAGACAAGACCTCTTAGTGTGCTTCTTATACCTATAAGTATATAACCTCGTCTTATTTCTCTGAGTGCATTAGATACAGGCAGCCAGCTCATAAGTATGTAAATTACGTTCTCCTGCTTTTTGTAAATGAAGAAAAGGATAGATGCCTTCGCTCTTGCGATGGGCAAAGTCGGATTCCTTTCTGCCTCTGAATGTGCGTGGAGATGTAACCACGCGGTGGGTTCATTTAGCGGCGGCCACAGAGATGTGGGCCCAGTGAACTCTGCCTGTTTTTACCGCGCTACCTAAAGAAACTGAGACTGATAGAAGCACATAATCCCCAGTCTTTCTTCTTTTTTTTTTGGTCCTCTGTATTATATTAACCTTTTCCACCGCTGGGGACCAGGTTTGTTAAATAAGCTCCCATGTGACCTTGTGACCCATTTTCTTAGACGGGGGCCGGCGCCGGCTAGAGTTTGCGGGTCGTGTACGTTATTAGCAGAACGAGATGGCCACACCGTTTGCGGTTCGTGACGCCGGGCTCTGAGACCTGTCAGCCGATCTGGCACGGCTCCGTCGGCGAGCGGAGTGGAATAAATTATCGATGTGCGTATTTGAGCAGGACCACAAGGCACTGATTAACTCATGGCTCCACAGCCCTCCCCACGGCCGAGTGCTGTCCTCCCTCCATATTTATAGCAATGTTATGAAATATTAAACATTAATTATGCTCCCAGGAGTATAGCCAATGCATAGGGACCCTTTTTCTCCAGGGTGTGATTTAATTCAGGTTGGTCCTACCTATATAAATGAAACCGGGACAAATATTCCACTCGATTAAGCAGCTCAGATTCGTTACATGTTTAGCGAAGATACTTGGGGATGTTTTGTTCTTGTACGTAGTAGGGGGTTATATTGAAATTCGATATGCAATTAAATGCAGTAAAGTATATTATGGGGTGGGGGCTTGTTATCAAATGCGTTCGTGATGACCTCGTACAATATATTGTTTTTCCTTAAGAGGAAGAATGCGTTGAGTGTGTAAGTAATACCACCGGGTGGAAAATCTGGAAAGTGCTGTACAGATGGAAAGTTCTCTAAGTGGCTCGTAGGACCAACCAGTGTCAGATAATGGCAAGGGGAAGTTGGGGTTGCGTCTTCTGAGGGGGCGTTGACCAGAGGAGGGGCTTGGGCACTGACACAGAAAAAAAGTTAACAATAGCCCTGCACAGTAGTCGACGTCATACGATCCTGAAGCTGCCACCTCTTCTGAATGGGAGATCAGCATCCTTTTGATGTCTAAATGTTACGCATGTTCTGTGTGCGCAGTCAATGCGGTACAAGGTGAAAGGATTGACCTACAGTGAGCTGTAAGGATCCGCCTCTCACGCTTTGCTGACCGCGCACATTCCCTCCGGCATCTCCGCAAACGGCGCCTCCTATGTTTCCGCGCGTCCTCTCTCCCGCCGCCCCGGGACCTTGGCACCGCTTCAGCTCTCCGCTGATCTGATTATACTGGCCGGAGCCCATTAACCGGATCCGTGCAGTCGACCAGCCCTCATAAAAGAATTGTCACCGAGTACTTTTCAATTACACAAAGTAGGAGAAAGAAAAGACTTGTTTTGACGGAATACAGAATGAGATGGCTGGATATTGCTGAATATAAAATCTAATTACTGAATGATGCAAACTGCATGCCCAAAGTTGCATGTACCCTAAAATTTAATGGTAAAAAGTTAACACATATAATAATTTTAAGTGCTGTCATTAACTGAAGAGAAATGAGAGATTAACTGAAAAGAGAAATGTTAAATAGCAATTTAAAATCAAACTGTATTCTCATTTTCTTGAAAGTCTTCACCAAAATAAGTAGATAGTCAGTGACTGATGATTGTTGGCCAATTTGGCTTATATATCTTCCATTTTTAGCATGAAATTATTGTAATGGTGGAGAATTGTTTTGGTTAAACAGATATTTCTTCACCATTATAAAAAGGATCCTGGTACAAAAATAAATCAAGTCATATTCTGAAGAGCCTTGGATGATAATGACGGAGCATTTTCAACTATATCCTTTGAATAGTAGTAGAGTATAGACAGTATATAGCTAAAATGCTATCCCTACGAGCAAGACTATTATCTGCTTGCTGAATGTGGCTCTACAAACAGGGAGAGATGACACAGTGCCAAGTATGTTTCACAGCACATCAGCATTTCGGTGGAAATGAGGCAGAAAATAATCGCACTCAGAGGAGACGCTGCCGTGAGGCGACCGCACTGGATGCTGGGAGCTCTGTAGAGTCAGATACTCTGTAGAGTCAGATACCGTAGATGGAAGGGAGTCCAGGGGTTAGCGCTGCTGTTTCAGAGCCAGCACATTTAGGTGGGGTATGGTGGGCTCTGTTTGGCTCAGTGGGTTAGCATTCCGTGCCTGCGGTCAGAAGGTTGTTGGTTCGAATCCTAGGGTCGCTTGAATGATTCCACTGTTGGACCCTTGAGTAAGGCCCTTAACCCCCAATTATCCCAGGTAGTGGCTGACCCTGCTTTCTCAAAAATGGTGACTTAGTTTGGATAAAAGCACCTGCTGACCGAAACATGATGTATGTGTTAGGGAATTTCTGTACAGTTGCTTGTTAGGTGTTAGGTGTAATCAGCCACTAATGGTTTTGGCCTCATTTCTTAAAATCTGCTTTTCGTGCAAAGAACTACTTTTTCATTTTTAATGAAACACAGAAGCACTCTATTTAATAAACCTGTGATACGTGCATACAGTCAAATCGCAATTGTGCCATTATTCCAAAAGGTTTTTACTAAGAAAGTGGAACCTCAGCACAGGTCTCCGGAGCTTACCTTCAGAAACGACGGCACACTGTGGAACAGCATCACAAAGCAAATCGAGATGTAACTACAACAGACCCAAATAACGGGGGTCTTTGGTGGGAATTCAGAATAAATTAAACAATCATTAAACTTTTGTGTGACTTGATTGAGAATATCAGTTCATTTTCTAGCTTCTGTGCCCCCATAGATCAATTTCCATGAGGCATTAATTCAGTTTCATTATGTATTCAGATTTTTATATATAAATAAATATTGCGTGAAAGCCCAAGGGTAAGCTAATGTCAGCCAGCTCAATGCACTGTAGGGCCACCGATGACAGCGGTACCTTCCCTTTCCAGTCTCCTTTTATTTATGTCTCATACAGTTACTCAAAAATATAATAATCCTTTCATATTATTTATATGCTACATGAATATTAATTGAAAGAGGCCACTATTCCATCTGCTTTTCATAGCCATTCATCCAGTATAGGGTTGGGTTGAGGTCATTATTTTCCCCAAGATAAAATATATCGTATTATAAATTAACTATCCAATGATTATGTAACAATGTAGATAATTAAAATCTTTATTGTGCCGCATTGCTGCCTGATGGGCATGTTGATACTTGGTGCCCCATTCACTATGGAGCCTGAGGCAGAGACCTGACTGAGTTCGGGGACAAACGTTACGATGTTAACCTCTCGAGCCGAAGCGGGAAATGCAGCTACTGTCCAGGGGCATGCTGGGTAAACTGCCTCATTGCTGACCAGAAACAGAATACAACAGTTTTTTTTATTCTCTCAATCTTGTTACTAGGTTACATTGTGTTTTCATTAGTAAACTTCATGGTTGTGGTATTTTTTGTGCTTTATTCTGTAAGATATCATTTGGATATTACGTTACTATAGTTCAATTTCCATCCATCCATCCATCCATCCATCCATCCATCCAACTTCTATCCGCTTATTCTGGTCAGGGTTGCTGTGGTTCCACTTCTGGTATCTTATAATATAATGACAAATTTATAGGAATTTAATATTGAATGAGAGCCTCATATTAAATAATATTGCATGTATTATGATGCTACTGGCTGGAAATTTATAAGATCAAGGTTACAAAATTGTCTCATTCTTGCTAAAAATGCAGCTGTTCAACTATCTTTCTCGTGCAGAATAGTTTGCATGGCAAACAAATTAACAACAAATGAGGGCCTCTGCATTTAAGGAATACTAAACAGGACGATCAAAGTGTTTGTTGTCAGCTTGAGGTGTTTGTGCAACTTTTTGTCAGATAAGAGCTGACATTATTTCACCGACAGTTTGATAAAACGATTTCATATGGGTGCATTATACAATTTATGGAGGTTCAATTATGACATTTCATTGTGTGCTAAACAGGTATGCATCATATTAGGTGTGAAAAGAAGAGATGAATCAAGATGAATTGCATAATTTAATGGTAGGGCAGGCACAGGAACGTGCATAGTGGAATTATTGCAAATCATAAGACAGGTACAAGAATGCACTGTAATAATACATTAAAGCCATGCAATATAGCCAATTACAACTGATTTAAACTAGAGTATGGCCACTTACATGCAATAAAGAGTAAGAGTGTCTCTCTTTAACCACTTCAATGCTAGTACTTTGCTGGGCGAATCTGCAACAGAAACATGGCAATTCTGTTTTCGAATATAGCCTATGATGGTTACATGTGCTTATCTGTTACTGCATTTTTCCTTAAGAATGCTGACTAATAGCAAAAATTATTTTTCTTCCTGTTGACCACCTGGCACATTTTATGAGAGGACCTGGGAATATAATACTGAAAATATGTACTTTCATGTCAAAACTGAGATGGGAAAATATTTGTTGCCCACAACAGTCTGCCATTGACCACTGAATGAAAAAGGGAGAAAACATTCTGGTCCACCTTAATAGGTCATCTGGTCCATTGTAATGGGTCATCTGGTCTACCGTAAGGGGTCATCTGGTATACTGTAACAGCTGATATCATACACGTCATCGTCTTACAAAAGTATATAATTATAAGCATCTTTACTTTAGAGGCGAGTTCTTGAATCTTCGTCCATATATACTGGCAATTTTGTTAATTATGTTAACTAAATATTTTTTTGTTTCTTCCACATTTCATAACCTGTGATTATTTTTATCTTTTACAACCCTTTTCCAGGGAAAAAAAAAATGATCGCTATGACACCTGTTTGATGCTTTGGAAACATCTCAATTACGCTTAAGTGGCTAATTCATCTCCAGTGACTAATTCAAACAAACAGGTTGATTTCATATAAATTTCCCCTTTAAGTGAAATATTTATTTTAACCTTGATAAAATGTCAAGATTGAGTTTTGGTTCCGAGATCAGGAGCGAACATCTCATGCCTAACGATCCCAAAGTCATATTTATCTCTTATGTCATTCCCGCCATGCAGTCAGAGCCGCATCATTACGAAGGCTCGATCACCGCCGATCAGGATGCCGTACAATACGGCGGCGGATATCAGCGGTTCTGCAGTGGAGCCACTATTCACCTGATAACTCCTGAGCACAAAGGAGTTGTCTGAAGCTGCAAAAAGATTTTAATATGAAAAGGCGCCCAAAGACTTTAGCCGCAGAACAAAGCCTGTCTCGCTTATTTAGCACGGAGATAAGCTGTGGTACTTCGATGCTGCCGCACAAACCGGCCTCGGCCAATTGGCTGAAGTCCAGCGGGCGGTAGCGGGCTCGGCATTTGGCCGCGGGACAGCCTCGGAGAGCCAGTTATGGTTGGCAGCCTGGCGGCGATGCCTCCCAGACCCTGCCAAGCCGAGAGCCACGGGCACTCTCCACCTCACCGTCTCTTCTAGAGAAATTCCCCGTTTGACGGTTTCGCTCCAGCCGTAAAGTGGCCCCCAAGCGATCGGGGGACGGAGTTCAAATGCAAATACCCAGATATAAATGCTCAGCTGGATGTAATTTTTCTGTTTACATGGGGCAGACCATTCCATAAATGATGTAGATATTCCTCAATCGTGCTTTATTTATCTTATTAGTCCCGATGGGGTAAACACAAAATATTTGTATTAAGCCTATAATAGATATTCCTTGTATTAAACGTCTATTTTTTTTATATAGTAACTACTATTCTAACCATATTTACTAAAAAATGAGATTAAAATTCAGAACCATTAAAAAGGGAAATGTATTATTCAACCACTGCCATTACACTAATGTTTTGTTTATTGAAGTGATATTTCTGCTCCATATATGCATATTTAATGTGAACAACCAACAAATAAACTGAAACGGGAAAACTACTTTTCCCTGAGTTTGTTACACAGTAAGGTACAGCACACCTGTTTTAAACGAGCAGGTGACATGGAAGTTAATTGGATATTTGACTGAAAGGTGCAGATGTACAGTAAGTGGGAGGGTCTTGTGCCCCAGAGCAAGGTGATCAGATCGAAACGCTTGATCAAACATTCAGTTATGAACATATAAAAGTACCAACCTGTAAGCCGCATGAGTCCGTGGGTGTTCCTCAGTATGCGTACTTGGCCGTACTTGTGTTCTCACTTCCCGTTTTACGCCATCTTCCATTGCCTAAGATCAGTTCCAATACTAGGAACACAAGTACACGAGGACGGTAAAAACCCCCAGATGTTGGTCTTGCCCCAAACATCAGAGATGCATCAGTGGCTTCCTCCTGAAAGAGACCAGTCCTATGATTCTTTATGCCATAAGTTGGTTTTTGGGAGGCAAGTTAGCAAGGCCGGTCTTGCCAAGACTCCAAGTATGATCTTCACGTTCTTGGGATTGAGGGACACCTTGTGATGATGATATAGAAATGGGTATTTAATCCTTCGACAAACAGTGCAATGCTCCCTGGCCCCGCAGGGCCGACTGTACGCCCCCGTGGTCCTCATTCCTTGGGGATGTAGATTAGCTCTCAGCTACTGCTCTTGTACAGACTGTAAAGTATATGTATGGGCCGTATAGGAGGCCTGCATCTGTTTGTGTTCACCAGTTTGAACACAGTGGCCAGACATTTAAAGGGGGCGGGGTGGCATGTCACCATGGCAACCTGCCGCTGCCGCCAGAGTCCCTCTGGCCAGGCTTTAAGATTGCAATCGGTGACCCTCTTATTTGAGGAACCAAGTATGTCATCCCCAGCTTGGTCTACTGTGGGCTTGCAGGATTTTTTTTTTTTGGGGGGGGGGGGGGTGGGGGGGTTGGTGGTTGTTGGAAGCCTCGGTTTTGTTGGATGACCTCCTGTGTATAAATAATAGAGTAGGACTTCCAGAGAGGGGGGAGCTCACCTGTGGTACAACCTTCTGGATGGTTCTCTGCGGTGTGACGAATCCCTTATTGGAACTGTTAGGGCTGAGCTCCCATTTATAATTTGAAGCTTTCATTCTTCCTGGAGAGAAAAAGAGAGAGAGAGAGAGAGAAAAAGAGAGAGAGAGAGAGAGAGAGAGAGAGAGAGGGGGAGAGAGAGAGACAGAGAGAGAAAAAGAGAGAGAGAGGGGGGAGAGAGAGAGAGAGAAAGAGAGGGGGAGGGGGAGAGAGAGAGAGAGAGGTCGGTGCAAACCCAAATTAAAAACAATGGCCTTTCTGCACCTTGTCATTATTTGTTATTCATTTGCATCCGGGGCCTAATGCAAAATGCATCATTTTGCAAAATGAGACGCGTGGAGTGTGCATTTTTCATTATCGTCTAGAATGAAGGGATGCAACACCCCCCTCAAGAAATTGATTACAAATTTATTAGGCAAGTTCATAGCAAAGATTAGCATTTTTAAAATGCTTGCCGTCTGCTCCGCACGTGCTCATGACTCTTGGATAGTACAGCAGTACAATGCCAGGGTGTATGTCAGAGTTATGCAAATAATGAAACGTTTGCATTTCTTTAGTTAAGCGAGAATAAATCTGAAAACTTTTTGACTGGATGCAACCCGAAAAAAACAGAGGAATCGTGCAAAGTTCGGTCCCCCAAAGTGACCTTGTCGCTGCCGATTGCGTGCGGGTGCATACGGTTGTCAGGAGGCTGGCGTTTATTTATTTTTCATCATATGAGCGATGGTTCTTATATTCCTCCTTCCCGGGGGGGTGGGGGGGTGGGGTAGCCATGCGGTGTCAGTGGCGGGACGACGAGGACGGCATGACGGCTTGAGGAATGGGTGAAGCTGACAAATCGAAAGCGGCAAGCCTCCTGTCCCGGCAGAAAACCCATTCCCAGACTTTGGAACCATTTGGGAACTGGGAGCCCTTCGAAAAATCCTTGAATGGAAGCACCGACATTTATCCATTAATCTCCCCCTCCATTTGAGTTACAAAGCTGCAATTTTGTCCAGTGTACTAACATCTGAGTGATGATCATTTTCAGACTCATAATTGACATTTAAGACTGAATGTCTGTCGGCCTGAATCTTACACCACGTGGTTCATTTGCGGCGTTGATGTCGTTGACCAATCGGAAATCGGCATAATTTTCTTTCTGTTGTTATTTTTGGAAACCTGAAGAAAACCTGATGGTAGAATGGTGGATTGAAACATTGCCTCTCAACTGGTGGGTCCATTTTCACTGGGTCGCAGAGTATGTGGGTACAACTGTCCCTCCCCTAGCCTCTGGTTAGCAAATTTTATTGCAAGCACCCTGGGGGGCAAGTTTTATGGATCATACAAACTGTATATAGTACATAGTTCAAATTAATAAACTTGGGTTGTTTGGGACCAAGTGGAAATGTAGGTTCTGAACCTAAACCAGTTAATTAGAGAGTAATACATCTTGAATTGCGGGTTTGGTTGCCCCTGGCAGTATGGATTCAGCTCCACGCCCTCACTCTCGTTTTCTCAGGGTATTTTCTGGCCCCCCCCCCATAGTCCGGACGGCCCGTCCATGTTAAACGACGGCGAGCGGTCATCGGCGCTCTCCGACACGTAGCCGGGAAACGGCGGCCGTCCAGCAGGTTACCATCCTGTGCGGGGAGGAATGACTAAGTAAGGATGGTGCCTCGGCGTGTTCCGCCACACGCGGCCGCTAATCGGATATCAAACTTCAGAGAGGCGGCGAGAAGCGCATTGACAATTCCCTCAGCCGCTGGGCTAACATGCTCCTGTCGTAGGGGTGGCAGTGTGGCGTGCTTTTCAATGAGCGTGCAGCTCTGCCAACAGGGGGACATAAAGCATCCAGAAAACACTCCTCTAGTCTTTTTGGACATCTAAATTCCTGTAAAACCACTTTAAGCATTCATTGTGCATCTTACTTTTTGGCATATGAGCCCCGTACTCTGAAATGAAGCAAGTGAAAATTCGCCGCGATGGATTAATAAGTTAAGCCTCGTTGCGGAGGATGATTTTAAATGAGCTCTGGAACCGTGAAAAAAATCCCAGGAGAGCTTGTTTTGAAACTGGATGATACAAATTAGTTTGACAACTTTTTCTTAAGTGTCAGAGGTGAATTCAGGTTATGTTTGACAGATAAACAATACTTGAAGTAGGAACAAAAAGTAACAAACATTTCTGCAGTTCTGTTACTGATATCTTGCTGGATGGCTAGAAGATCCCAAACCTCTCATCAGGGGCACCTCAGCCATTCCAGGTATTTGCTAAATTTACCACCAGCTCACTCAATTAATTAACTTAAACAATTAATAAACATAATGAGGTACCGAGTAGCCAAATGAGGGTAGTGGTTGAGTTATATCTGGGTATATTACAGCCAATACTGGTGAAAGAGGTTTTGAAATGGCCGAGTTGACACACTTTGTAAGACATAAAATCATAGTTTTATAAACATATTTTCTGTGGCAGCCTAAGACTTTTACACATTACTTTCTATCACTGGCGCTATCAGACTGATCAATGCAAAGATTCAGTGATCAGTGTAAGCTGTGACCGGCTGACCCCTATAGCCAGTCCATAATAATTAATATCAGGCCCTCGCAGTGGCTCAACAAACAGCTACGTCAGCGTGAGTGCAGGCGTCGTAAAGACAAGGTCACCGCTAAATGCAATATTTAAAGCAAGCAGGGAAGTGGGCAAAAACACAGCCTTTCCGAGCCATTAAACACGACATATTAGCGCATTTCCTGCCAGGTAAACGTCAAAGTGTCTTAAATTACTTATGGCTTTATACTTATGATGGCTGCTATCAAAACACATTCGAGGTAAACATGGTGAAACAATTTAAACTGTGATTTGTCTTAAACAATTTATAGTGTGTTACGGCTGGCATATTTTGTATAGATAACCTGAAATATTACATAATAAACTCACGATAGATTAATTGTTACATTATGTCTGTATTTTGCATGGCTGTTTAACACATGGTCCTGTGTGACCTGTAATAAACACATTATGCTGGAGTTATAGGGACTGATCAGGGATTGGACCTGTCAGGGCGCCGTGTCCCCAGCTGTCCCCTATTGCTTGCAATCGACAGCTAGTAGGGGGACATGAGCCAGGGCGGGGTGAAGCTAAAAGGTGGATATATGCTGGTGTGAAGCAAACTTTTGTTTGCACAAGAACATTGAAATGTCTTGGTTTTCACATATGCCATCGTGCTCTTCTTTAAGACACGGACGTCACAGGTGAGGACAAAGCTTGGGGTCTAAACACATTTATCAAGGGACCCTGGAGCATTTCTGGGAGCTAAGGGCCTTGCTCAAGGGCCCAAGAGTGGTGTGACTATTCTGCTGAGGATGGGATTCACACCTATGACCTTCTGCCTAATCTGCTGAGCCGCATACGTCTGCCTAGTCGTGGTGGATTACCCACTGGGGTCTCCTTGGGCTGATTCCAGGAAGCCTTGTGATCCACATCAATGTAGCAGCAGGAAGGGTAGAATAATACAGTGTTTCCCAACCCAGTCCTCGGGGAACCCCGGACAGTCCATGTTTTTGCTTCCTCTCAGCTCCCAGCACCCCTGTACCAGGTATTCGGTGTCCCTGATTGGCTGGGAGCAGGGAGGGAGCAAAAAACGTGGACTGTCCAGGGTCCCCGAGGACTGGGTTGGGAAACACTTAATTAACACATAATAGTAACATTATCTACAAGGATTTGTCTTCATAAATATGTATATATATATGTGTGTGTGTATTAACAGATCCTTTATATGTGGTAGTTTAATATAAATTTGTAGCTGGATATACGTTTGCTGGTTAAGCGTCTTTTGAGGCGATGGAGGAAGGTCCCTCTTGAAGCTGCTTTTATTGCAGCCTCCAGCATTGCTTCTTGCGTGCCCGCCGGCAGGCTTTGCAGGGCACCTTCGTTTAGGCTGGGGCGATAAGCTGAAAGGCACCATAAAACTCCTGCAAGAGTTGGCGGCCTTGATGCCGCCGATAAAAAATATTCCGTCCTGCTCCGGAAAGTCATTTTTAAGTCATGAAGTACATGGCTGTGTAATTCTCAATTGTCACTGGTTATATATTTTTTTTTTTTTGCACCTTTTCTCACGGTTGTGTAATTTGTTGTGCTTTCTGAGTTTACAGCCGTATGCAAAGTGCTAAACCTTAAGAGCACAGTACGTGAACATACGGAACGGATGTCTGCTAATACAGGAACATGGAATATTTCCTGCCATTAAAATGCTTTTAAAATATATAAAAAAGGTTTTTGACAGTGTAAAAATGTGAATATGATTTAAATGTCATGTTTGCCATTGACTGAGGTGCATTTAATTGTAATAATATCAAGTTTAGAAATGATTTTAAGTGTTTTTATTTTGTTTGGATAAGAGTTTTTTGTTCCTGAATAATATTAAATCCGATATGAAATACACACACTTTGTGAAGTATTACACAGAGTAAATTATTCACATAAAAACCACCATTGATATCCTAATTAAAACTAGCAGTGAAATGTTATTTTTTCAACAACCCTACATTCTCAGCTGAAGAGCTGCATAATTCCCCAATGTACTCCTCCGAGCTAATCTGGCTTGTTTATTTGGCTAATTCTGCAGATGATAAATGCAGGCCAAGTGGATACAGGGAGCTGCGGAAAAAGGTCCTTGACCTGCAGATGCAGAAGCAGACGAGAAGGGGCAACCGCCAGCGGAACGAGGACGCGGTGACATCGAGGAAACAGCTGGTGGAGGGCATGTTTGAGGAGTTCGATGCAGATAGCAATGGACTGGTGGACAGCAATGAATTATCACAGGTGATTCAAGGAAATCACATTCTTTGTTTTTGGTTATGGTGAGCTGGGAGCCTGTCTTAGAAAGCATAGGACACACCCATCACAGAGGACACTCTTGATGGGTCATCATACCATCACAGGGGACACCATGGGGGGGCTTATCTGTCTATCACAGAGGACACCCTGGACGGGTCGTCAGTCCATCATAGGGGACACCATGGGGGGGCTTATCTGTCCATCAAAAAGGGCACCCTAGACGGGTCGTCAGTCCATCATAGGGGACTCCATGGGAGGGGGGCTTATCAGTCCATCACAGAAGACACCCTGGATGGGCCATCAGTCCATCATAGGGGACACCATGGGGGGGCTTATCTGTCCATCACAGAAGACACCCTGGACTGGTCATCATCAGTCCATGGTCATCAGTCCATCACAGGGGACACCATGGATGGGTTTCCAGTTTATCATGCGGGACACCTGGACTTGTTATCCACCTATCACAGGGCGTATACTGAAAGGAATTTTAGTGACACCAATCCACTTCAGCCAAACAATTTTGGATTTGTTCTATTCAAAGAGGGCTTGGATTAGAATCGAACCCATGACCCTAGCAGTGTGAGGGCCCTATCCTTCTGACTTACCCACCGACAATATAAACACACAGAAGATGCATGTTTAAGGGCTCGCACAGAAGTAAATCACTCGACAAAAGATCTAAAAGCTAATTACTCCCAATACAAGCATATACCCCCACTACATAAATTCATTCTAGCGACTTGGGAGACAGTGCAGATATGGTGAGGAAGGACAGAACCGAAACTTAAAATACAACTAAGTTTATTTGAACACCATTAGGCAACACACAGGCATTCACACACAGCGTCCATGCCATTTAATATATATGAACATATGATAAAACCAAACATTAATCAATTACGAATAAACCACTTCATTACAAACACACAACGTTACTGATAACACAGCAATGTCAATGACACAAGCGCACACATAGGATCAGTCATTACAATACAGCAATACCATGCAATGGTGTTCCAAACATTCTCTCTACAGACGCAACTCACAATTACAACAGCTAAAAAAACATCTTTCACCATAGACGAGGATAAGAGCTGGGAAAACGCCTGCCAGTTCCAATCAGAAGCGTTACCCATCCGTTTTAACCCCCCTTTCTAAAACCTACCATAGAAAGAGAAAGATCTTAATAAATTTAAGGACCGCATCTTACCAGCTCCCATCTCCATTAACAGAAAGCTCGGCCGAACTCTTTGTCCATTATACTTCCGCGCTATTTATACATGCGGGAGACCGATAACCTTGATAACCGCAACTGGGTGCCAAGAGCACACCTCAGCCCTCTCCTGAAGCCCACCCATCAAAATAAAAGTCCCCCAAATAAGATCCCGAATTCAACACACCACTGTATGTCCCCTTACACATGAAATGAATAATGCTCTCATCATTCTGTCACTTAAAATCATTAAACATTTTCCCACTTTACCTCTGATAACATTTACCTGCATGCTGATTTTAATACAGGGTTCAATTTAGAGTTTTTCAGCTCATCATAGTTGATAAATACAGTACACACTAGCCTCTCGCTTCAATAATAACATGAACGTCTCAGAATTACATCAGCAAGTATCCAACAAAGCATGTAATTTAAAGTACACTCAGGTAACCAGAACTGTCTTGCTGAGGGTTCCAGTGGTCCTGATGAGAGTAGACGGTCTTCTGGAAAAGCTACAGGTTGCTAGCCTGAAATAATGTAACTTGACATCTCGAGCCACATAAATCACAAACATTAAGGCTAAAAATAGGGCCAGATAATTCTGTACTGTATTGCATAAAACAAAGCTTTAATTATGCATAAATGGGCTCTGCATAAAAAGAAAGCTAAAGGAGTATACCCTCAGCTCACAGAATGAAAGGTCTGTCATAAATAGCTGATGGTTGGAACCTTATGAAAGTCTAAGTCTTTTCTCATTCCTGACTCATTGCTCATTGACTATATATCACCGAAGATTAGTTTGCGTGTCATCCTAAGCAACAATATATCATAGGCAAATTGATCACCTGAGACAGTGCCTCAGCTTCAAAGGAAGACTGAAGCAGAAAAGACATAATATAAGCAATAAAACATTTTGCATAGTCAACAAACTGATAACATTTGCAAATGGATTAGAAGCTAAGTAGCACACATAGAGAAACACAGCAGAATATTTCCAACATACTGTGGAGACAAGGAAACATGATCTGATGACCCTTTATTGAAAAGGCAATTAGTAAGGAAGGAAAACAGTATTTCTCATTGTTGGTACTAGAGTAGACCTTAGCTCTAACATATCTTACAGAATGCTTATAGCGTAGAACAACATATGTTTTCAAAGGGGGAAATTTCAGTCGATCAGTGTAGCGCAGGCCTGCCAAATCTCACGCATCTGGAATGACACGCACGCTTTCTGACTGTCGTAGTCATGGAAGAAATCTTACACAACATTTATATTATTTCATTATAAATCTAAAATAAGCTACATCAAAAACATCGGGGCAGTTTACACACCCTATGGACTATTTACAAGGTAATAAAACTGGAACATACACATAAATGTGTGTGCAGACTTGTCTCAAATTGAAAATCTCATGCCAACCAGCTGACCAATTTTGGCAACCCTGGGGTAGCGGCAGTGTTTCTAAGAGTTTCAAGTCAAACAATAGCATGACTTTCTGTTTGTCCTTCACAACCTGGCTGAATCTCTGCACTGGTGCTATGTGCTAAGCGTTACAAGGGTGGTTGTCCATATCTGCAGTTGATGCTCTGACACGCACCAGATTCCAGCACTGGATACATCTCTCCCCCTCTTATCTTCCCATCCGTTACTGCCGCCCTGACATTAGCAGAGCGTGTATCGCCTAGCATTAGCATTAGCCTTCTCCCGAGCACATGGAGAGATTGTTAGCATAGAGCGTGTATCGCCTAGCATTAGCATTAGCTTTCTCCTGAGCACATGGAGAGGTTGTTAGCATAGAGCGGGTACCATTTAGCATTAGCTTTCTCCTGAGCACATGGAGAGGTTGTTAACATAGAGCGGGTACCATTTAGCATTAGCTTTCTCCTGAGCACATGGAGAGATTGTTAGCATAGAGCGGGTAACAGCATTAGCTTTCTCCTGAGCACATGGAGAAGTTGTTAGCATAGAGCGGGTAACACTTAGCATTAGCTTTCTCCTGAGCACATGGAGAGCTTGCAAGCCCAGCCGTGTGATGCAGAAGATTCTGCCGATTTTATATTCCTCTCCCCCGCCCTCTTTTTCTTCATTTGCTTTGTTTTCACAGGCACCGCAGTTGTTTTTGGTATTAAAGTTCGTTTGTTATCGATTGTCCGGAAAAGCACAGCACTTGAATATTTATATAAGGTCAAAACGTTGATCATACGTCACATCAGGCTCCATGAACAGGACGCACTGGTCAGACATGACATGTGATGTACAGGACGGGGGCAATTAAGGACGGATGTGGCAAATCCAGTCCAAGTGATAAGAAAAATGAAAAAGAATCAGTACATCTACTCAGGCACACCAACAGTTTTAGTAAGCATCCAAAATCCATCCCAAAGTGAGGTTCCGTCTTGCCTTCCACTATTCAGCCTAGTACACATGCATTCATAAGGAGCAATCTCCACCATCACATCTGGCCAAGCACTGCAGTTATTGAATTTAAGGAGTGTAGCAAAGCCACAGTTGGTGTTTCACTTTTTTTACTTGAATGCACATTATTAGACCTGTCCCCCCTCCCGATCCCCCCTCTATTAACTGTCACGGTAGCCACTGCAATTTCTTTGCTTTATTAAAAAAGAAAAAAACGTCACACATGAATGTAAGTTTTGCAGGTTTCGCAGGCAGGCGTTTGAGTCGTTGCCCGTTGTGTTCCAGATCATCAGGCAGGAAGGGTTGGAGTTGTCCGACTGCACCCTCTTCGATCTCCTCAAATACCACGACGACGACGACGACGAGCGCTTGACGAAGGAGGAATTCTTCACGGCGTTCGGTAGGCGCCTCGTCCTTCGCCAACGTCCATTCGTTAGCCTCGAGCACAAATTGCTGTCTAACGACGCCATGGCCGTGACCTCGCGACACTGAGGCTCCTCCTTTTTCTTATCATTCCTCAGATGTTTTATGGTCATTTTGTACGTTAATCTGGGAGAATATGTCGTATAAGATTTCAGTCAATCATTCTGGTACGTCACAATTGTCCATTCCAGTCTGTAGAATAAACTGGAAGCAACAGAGTGTTGGGTTAACCTCGTGGACAAGTATGGATTATTGGTTTGTTTACTTTATTTGATTATTTTACTGTCACGTCCATTCCAGCCATCTACCAGCTGCTTATTTGTGGGAGGGGCTAGCTGAAGTCTACCCCGGGCAGTATAGGGCACAGGGTGGGGGCACACACTCCCTCACACAGGATAAGCACCTAGAATTTAGAAGAAACAAGGATGATTGGCACTCACTGAGGGCAATTTAGGAACACCAAACAATTAAGTAAATGTCTTTCGGAGACCAGAGTATTCGGTTTGAACCCCAGAAACTGGAGATGTGAGGCTTCACTGCCCACCACTGAGCCACTGCACCCCCCCCCCCCCCCCAGTCCTTGTTATATTTAATTCTGTACGATCGTGTGCTGGATAGGATTAAAAAGCGAAATCTGACAGTCCTTCTTCTCAGACAGCGGGGAAACTTGGGGCCTGAACCGCGTGTGTTTATGTGCTCGTGAGGGTGACATTCGTCACTGTCAGCGAGGCGTTAATTCTCTCCAGATGCCGACTTCCGAAGGCAGATTCTCGGCGAGCGCCACGGACTGAAGGGAACTGCAGATAGCGCTGATGGATCGTAAATTATTCTGCGTCTCCTTTGAACATTCATTCTGTTGTCTAATTAATCCTAAAGCAAATATTTTCCCTCATATTTCGCTTTAATGGGGAGCTGTTGTTCCGAGGCTATTTCAGTTTATTTATCTACTGGGGGGGGGGGCTTTGCAGCTTATCCTCAGCAGAACAGGACACACAGCTGGGGTAAACACTGGATGGGTTGCCAGTCCATCACAGCCCATATACATATTCTCATAAAATCCCACGTTCTGGGAAATTTTGATCTGCCATTTCTCCTTGGAGGTGTGAACAGTCATTGATACCTGCTGCACCGACATATATCAGATACTTAAATTCACATCTACTACCTAAGCAATAAAATGCAAATTCCACCCACTTATTCATTAAAGGTTTGTCGAGGGTGAATTGATGGATTATAGTGCTTCACTGAATCGAAGTAGCCGCTTGCAAAATGTCATGCCATGGTCAATTATGTCAATTTTTTTACATCAGTGGCATTTCCTCACATACAGCCCATATGTTTCAAATAGAATTGACCTTGAGGAAAGTGTTGAAGAGCAGCAATTTCTTGAGAGGAGTTTACATTTGGTATGAGCGAATCCGCGCTTGTTCGGCTGGAAGTGGCTTCACTAAATTTTTGCGCTCATTAAACACAATGGCCTGAAAGCCTCCCTTCCCATTTGCTGAGTTCAGAATTGGGTTTTATTTTCACGGCATCTTCCACAGAGGGACTGAAACGGGATTACGGTCCTGACTGTGACCTTCACCTCTTAAGCAGGACTCGTATTTCTGAAGAAGTCTTTCTGATCCTCACGGTGATCATTTCTTGGCAGGATGAGAGTAGCGTAACACTGACGTGCTGGATAAACATGATACCGCTGCGGCTGTTTGGCTCTGGTCTCACATGCGGTCCTTTTTGGAAGCGAAAATCCTACTTAAGGCTGATTCCACGTCTACGTTCTCTGATGTGAGGTCAGACCAGCGCCAAGGCCGGGAGAACTGTTCTACGAGGAACCTCCTGGTGCAAAGAACTCCATGCCTGACAGGGATTTTAATGCAGGAATGATCCCTAATTAAATTTTCATTGAAGCTGACCCAGATCTACATTTAACAGCAATCCACAGAAATCACAGCATCCGCTCCTGGAGAAATTTTCCCACATATTGTCTTATTTATATGTGAGGTTCAAGAGAGGCCAACTAATTATTAACGCCAAACTATGAAAAATCAGGCGCTTATAAATACTGTCAAGCGAGTTCATTTTTAACACTATCAATCAGCTGAAGTAAATAAACCGTGGACATATTTTGAAACTACAAACAGTTTTATGGTCTGAAGATAATAGCTGGTGTGAAAGCGAGCCAACGAGGGCCTGGCATTTAAAGTCATCTTGAGATTTATTTTCGCTGGCGAGACTGGAAAGCTCTTCCCTTCAGGCAATTTAAAAACAGAGGAGTAACACGGTCCCTTACTTTCTGTGAACGCCGTGTGTGGATGATGTCGTCAGCTTGTTTTCTGTCTGTGGAGTAAGCAGGGGCGTTGCTAAAGATTTTGGGCCCCATGAAAATATATCATACTGGACCCCCCACTTCAGACCAATCCAGTTCTTTTCCAAATTCTTTAGGGCCCCTGTCACTTGGGGGCCCTTGGAATTGTCCTAACTCCCCCCCCTTACAGCACCCCTAGTAGTAAGTAGCCTTATGAATATCAAGAACAAGCAACTGACTTCTGTTAGAATGTCATTCCTGCTTATTCCTGGGAACAGCTGTCGTTAGTGCCGGGCTTGTTAAAATTACCACTTGCAGAAAAATTATGTTGATTAAACAGTCATTCAAACGAAAGCCAAGAGCTTGCATTTATGTAGATGATAAATGTGTCATTAGGTTTTTCTATGTAGTGGGCGGATGAATGAAGTACCGTACATTGTAATCCTACCAATGTGCTGTAGCGCATGAAAAAGTTCTCAGTTTCATGCATAAAATTAGCTGGAATTCAGACAAATACGTGCTGCAGAAGCCTATTTGTGTTTTATGGTCTGTCATTAGACAGGTGAATCCACATCTTAGGGAATGCAGTAAACCTAGATAATTTCTTCCGACTCTTTATACTCTTAGCCACTGTTTCATCATCCCCGCTGTCAACCGGACATTCAGAATCTCCACTGACATTTAGACTAGGCGGGTAAAGCTTTAAAAGTCGATTGATGAAGTCCACTTTTTAATTATATGAAAACTTTGATGACGTAAAACGTTTCCTTGAAAAGTAGCTCAGCGCCGTTTTTGTGGTCCTCTGAGTCGAGGGGGAAAATGGTGATACATTTGAATATGGCTTAATTTCCTGTGAGAGTTCCTCCTCCGTGTCAAATAAAACTCCTTTCATTTTCAGAGAGGATGAGGGCAAATCGAGAGTCTGCATGAGAGATCAAACTGCACTGTTAGTCTTGTTGGAGAGAAGCTGTCCTAAGTGACTCCTCAGTGGGCTAACATCTTATTCCTCAGCACACCTCTGAGGAGAATCTCAGCAAAAAGGCAGATGCATTTGCAGGAACAACTGCATTACAGTTATTAATATGTATCAATCCTTGGCAGTGACAATGTCCTTTGCTGAATGTACAATGCATTTCTTCAATTTCTGGATGTCAGACTCATGTCTACGTAAATCTATAGCTTGGTCCGTTGTTAGTTTCTTTCAGTCTGGTTTCTCTTGACGATATGGCAACTGTCTCTTCCCCCTGATTGACATTATGAAAAGTGACGGGAATTTTCATCACGCTATAACAGGACTCGGATGAGATTCGGTGGGAAGGAAAATGGGAAAACTGGACCATGTGAAGTCTGGTTAGTGTTAAAGCTTCTAGGAGAAGCCTGACCACTGACCTGTACTCAGCAGAGCAATAGAGCAAAATTAATGACACATTTAGAAGTGTCTTCCCTCAAAACAAGTGCCGAAGTGAGAAGTAACAGAAAACGGAAAGATCACTCACACAGGATAAGCTGGACTTTAGAAGAAACAAAGAAGATGGTTATTCTGTAGCTGAAGCCTTTCTGTCATCAAGGAGAATCGCTGGAAAAGAAAAAAAGACAAAAAAACTCCTTCGAATTGTCATCGGCTCCTGAAACATCTGACCCGTATCTGAAGTACGACAATTTTCAGATTGGTAGCGAGTGAAACATGAGCCCTGACAGCATTGTGTGAAACCAGATGGACATTGTCAGACTCGGGATGTCATTTGCACTGACGGGCCTGTGTTTGTCTCAGGAGGAAATGAACGGCCAACTTGAGTTCAGTTTGTGTTCATCCAGGGCACAAAAGATGGGGAAACAAGTGACATTTGAAAATCATTACTCCTTTCAGAGCAACCCAAACAAATATAAATACAATCAATTATTATTATTATTATTATTATTATTACTCGTATTATTACTCGTATTTATCCATCTGATCTGCACTTATGTATTTATCTACCCTGGCCGCATTAAAAGCAGGAAAAACCAAGTCGGAAGGTGAAAGCGGTCTCCCTTGTGTTGCAAAACAGCTCGAGTTCAAGGGAGCTCAGAAAATCCATGAAGATTCATTAAGTCAAACATCAGGTCTGTTCTTCTGTGTGGAGCTGATACCTGGGGAAGCCCCCGAACCACAGCTAAGAAGATCCGGCCTTTCATCAGCAAAAGACCCGTGCATGATCCTCAGAAGCCTGGCAGCCTAAGAGAATCAGCAACACAGGCGCCATGGTGTAGCCTGGAGCCCTGGAGGAGGAGAAAGCCTGTCAGCTTCCTGCTCAGAGTGCAAGTCCTGGGTTAAAAATAGCTCCCAGCCAAGCTCAGAGCTGGGAACTCCCCCCCAGAGAAGATTAAGAAAGGATGATGAAGCAAAGCACTTGCATGATGATCGCTGCCACTGGTGGTACGGGACACAGAGATGAAGACAGTCCAGAACTAACTCTTCCTCTTTAGGTTAATTAGATTATTCTGTCTTTTAGAGAGAAAAAAAATGCATTACATGTTACCAAATCTACCAGTGCATTTGGCTGCCAGAATGTAAATCATAGTAAATACAAGCAAAATATCTTTGGAAATCCTGTCTAAATTGTCTTTTATTTTCCTTTTAGGACTGATTTCTCTTTTGTCTGCTACTTACAGTCTAAAATTAGATTTGCGGGTTACTTGACTGGAGAATATGAGCTTATGTGCAATAAATATTTCATAAAGTAATTGATTTAACCCTTTTTTATCTGGAATGCAAGATTAATTATAAATGTTGTATATCCTCCTGAGACCCCTCCCATTCATTTATGTCCATTGTAGTGGACATTTTATTTTTGCATCTGTCTTTTCACTGATGTTAGGAAACATATTTA
>JAODLC010000054.1:90621-143105 GCA_026781145.1 Hippopotamyrus pictus | reverse complement strand
TGTAAGATGTCTTATTTCCTCCAAAGACAAATAACCTAAAATTGAAGGACACTTTTTTTCCTTGGGTCTCAGGAGGAAATATAAGCAGTGTGTAGGTGTTTAGTACTAATTTCCTATGGAGTTATTGTCGAGTCACTGTATTTATTGCTTGATACTTGGTAAGCATAAGTTAATGACAAATTTGTGTGCAAAGTTGTACAGCAGCAATGAAGCCGCGACGAACAGATAAATATGAAACGCCCAGACGACAGTGCAGTTGCAAATATACAGGGATTGGCAATACAGCATTGTATTAATAGCGCATAAGTGTGAAAAACAAAGGTAATAAATATAGTGAACGACCTTGTGAATACAGTTGAGGGATATGCACGGCAGTGTGCTTCACTAACCGGAGTTCAGCAGTCTGTTGGGTTCCGTTTTCTTGCCCTGTGTGTGGTGTTCACTCCATATTCATGCGCTTCAACAACATGCGGTTAGGTGAATCGGAGTCTTTGACATTCCCCATAGCCCGTGATTGTGTGTGTGGTTTTGTGTGTATTGCATTGTAGTGTCCAGACATCCCCAAGATGCGATGAAAATCTGTTATCTTGACGTCGTGGGGACCATTTTTTCAGTCCCTTATGGTTAAGGTTAGGGCTAGGTAGGGATTAAGGTCGTCAGAAGTGGGATTAGGGATTTCCCCATAGAAATGAATGGAGAGTCGACACAAAGATACAAATGCCTAATCTGTGTGCATGTAGATGGGTGTGTGCGTGTGTGCGTGTGCCCTGAGATGGATAGGCATCCCACCTGCCTCACCCGAGGCAGGACAGACTCTTACTATAGGCAGAACAGGCCCCCGAATTACCTGCATTGAGGAGGAAGTGAAATGATCATTAATTTTGTAGGTAGGTACATGTTCAAGGCTACCAGCATGAACCAGATAGAGGAGGCTTGAATGTTTACATTGGACAGCTCCCTGTGCGGTTTCCCCAGATCAGCGATGCTCGCCGATAGCCGCTCTGCAGAAATAAGGCCCACTTGTCGTCCTTGTAATGTTTCAAAGATAATGCAACGTCACTCAAAATGTTTAAGTCCAGACAACGTACAAGTGGCGATAAAATCGGCTTGCCGCCGTTCCTGGAGGGGTTATAGGTGCTGGAATGTACCGCCTGTCATTGACCAACTTTATGGCTAAGAAAGCCCTGTTGTATGAATTTTTTTTTTTTTTAAATCTTTATAGGTTTGTTCTGTATGGAGGAGGCTCTCTGGGTAACACTGCTGCCTCACATCTCCAGTGTTGAGGGTTTGAATCCCACCCCTCCCTTGCATATAACTGGTTTTCCTTATGCCACAAATTTCCTTCCCCAGTCCAAAGACATACAGTTAAGCTATTTGAGCTCATGGGAGTTTCACTCCCACAAAAATGTTCTGAGGGCAGAATGAAAAATGATTGGTGCATTTGGTGCATTGATTCAGAGAGATAAGACATCTGATTGATAACCAATCAGATTGTAGAGGAGGTTGGTCTAAGCAACATCTCTGAACCAATCAATTGTCATTCTGCCCTCAGAACATTTTTGTGGAAGTAAAACTCCCACAAGCACTATTTGATAGTTCTAAATTTCTTTGTAATGAGTATTTGTGCCCTGCAATGAACTGGCATCCCTTCCAGGGTGTAGCCCAGCTTGTGCCCCGTGCTGCTTAGGATAGGCTCCAGGTCACCCCCTAGTGACCCTGATCAGGATAAGCAATTATAAGATGGAGGAAGAACCCCTGTCTATTTCCTGTCTGCTCAGAAGAGAGAGGTTCAAAAATCTTTTTTGTCGTTGGCTATGTCAGAACAATCTATGCCACAGCAGAAAGACCTACTCAAGCGTAAAAATTTGCTGGAGATACTTCTCACCTCGTTTCTTCAACGTCCCATGTGCCTGAGGGAGACAATTCCACCTGAATTATACATCAGAGACAAGTAAATAAAACGCTACACGAAGGGGACAGCCTTACATGAACCCTCCAAATACAGTCACCATTCGATTCTAAAAATGGCCGCGAGGTACGGACAGGAGTCAGGGAGCTGGAAATAGCTTAATATATGCTAATTGAATTTAAAGAAAAGGCACAACAATCTTTGGAATTATGAATATGAACAGTTTAATTAGCATGGATAATTTATTACACCTCATGCCAAAAGATTTCATTTTTTTTAACAAACAATAAGGCAAATGTCTTGTGAGAAAGATGGACATAATTAAATTGCAATTGATTATTTCCGTAGTTTTGCTTTACCATATTCGCTATATGGAATTTGCGGCATTGTGGGTAATTGTGCCCCAACAAGAATAGTCATACTGTATAAAATGTAATTTTATTCTTATTCCCATCTCAAACTAGAACAGTTGGCAGTCAATGGCACCAAAAGTGCTGAAGCTGATAATCCTGGCAAGTATCGGAGGCCAAAAAAAAAGATCATATTGTTTTCAATATTTTATTTTTCGTTCGCCACTCCACTCTGTCTCTGGCTTTGACAGCGCGTGACAGACCATTTGGCCATGGAAATAAGGTTTATTTCAGACTCCAGAGGCCTCCAGTGATTTGACAGGGAAGCATCCATATATACAGCTGCTGGAAAGGTTACAAAGTTCGACGCTGAACTTCACATAACTGTAAATAATGCAGCACCCCCATACTCACAAGCATGTATCACATCTCATTACTTCATACAAGCTTATATACAGCATAGTAGTATTAGTACTAGTAGTAGTATAGCTTAGCTTCAATGTGTACGGCATAAATATCTTGATTTAGGTTTATAGTTTGTTTATGCTTAATTCATGCTGTTTGGAACCAATGCCCCGAGTATGACACTTCTATCGGGGTTGACTCACTACATTTTGACTTTTCCCAGAATACCATTTCTCAAGTATTCCAGAAATCCTTTTAACATCCTTCTAACACTGCTTCTAATCCATTAAAATACTATGCTGTCCTAAATACCATACTGAATGATCCAAGAACTTGGCTCCTCTTTGGCTGGTAAACAGTTCAAACCCTTTACTTCATGTACTTACATTTGATGCTAGTACAATATATTGCCATTGATGTTATTAAATATTGTTATTTAAATTTCCAATAAATGCTACGCATATTGCATAGCATATTTAGTACTGTTGCTGTGGGGGAGAAGGTACTGGGAATGAGGTTATAAAGTTGCAATATAATTTTATATATATGTAAGAACATATATATATATTTGTGTCATATACTCCCAGACTGAAAGTTGTTTGTTCCTGCACACACCATCACACTGCATAATCCATTTCCTCCCAAAAACACTCAGATTAAGAAATGTAAAGTACTTTGGGCTCTTAATGGGTCGATGCATTTTCATTAAAATCTCATTAGGCTTCTGTGTACTTCTGTGTGAAAAGTTGCCTTGTACTAAATCGGGCAGCATTATGTAGCAGTTGATGTAGCGTTTAAGGTATAGCGTGCTATTTGAGTCCTTCCCTACGCATTCCTAGCTGTGGCTCACAGTGTAAACATTTCAAAATGTTTACTAAATGTTCGTTTTTAAAAGTCCACGAGTGCATGCTGCTATATTCCATAAACGACTCTTCATGTGGTTAGGTCTACATGATACGTAAAACAAGAATATGTAAACATTCATAAATGATGCACAGAGCATTAAGGGATGAGACTCATTGATCTTCAGTGTTGATGTATGCGTTGCCCTTTAGAAACAGGGAAGGACCTTGAGAGCAGAGTATGTAGGTCATCTGTAAATTCCGTCTTTCACCGCAATTCAAAATAGATCCCAGAACTGGAATCTGAATTGATAGCAAGACAATTTTACTAATTCATGAATTGAATTCATTAGGAAAATAAGTTCTAAATAACATGGGAGTTTCATTAAAGGTGAAAGATATCACCCCTTATTTATAGCATTTCAAATAGTATCTCAGCTAAAAGTCAAGTGTAAACTGCATTCTCATGAAAATTCTGTTATTTTCTTTGTTCGAGTTCCATTGAATTTCCCAAATCTTTTTCCATTTCCCAAAATTCTAATTTGAATTGACATCTGCCCTGTTATTTTTCAGCCAGTCAGACACAGAATCAGGCACAGCCCAGCATGAAGTCGTCCTGTGGTTTGGCCACTGCCGGTCCCACCCATCACCGTCACACTCTTCAAACTCAAACACTACGCAAATGTTTGGCGCCCAGTAGCACGGCACGATTTAGAATTGCTGTTGGCCTATGGGCATAACAATTCCTGCTGGCTATTCTGTTACTGTAGAACCCATTTATAATCTTCATGGTTATAGTGATCAACCGCTTATATGGATCAAACAGCTTGGGACGGAATCATTCCTATACAAATACTGTTTAAATAATTTGCTTATAGTAATCAAGCAGTCCGCTTACAGTGTTCATTTTGGGTCTTTTTATACATGACAAGATACGGAAAAAAATAAAACTATTCTAATTCTTTTTTTTTACTTTATTTTGAGCCTTTGTTGCTATGCTATGCGGTTCTGGCTAGCTTCTTTAAGTTATCCGTGAATCAGAAGAGAAGACATTTATACCACATTCTGCTTTGTTCATTTTCTTTGGTGTTTTCTTCCCTTTCTACATTTTCCCCGTCATTCATGTTTGTGTTTTCCCCAAAAACATTTAGAGCATCGGTTATACAGACGAGAGCGGAATTATTTACCCACCTTATAAAATTTGAAGTTCTTGTCAAAATTCCTCCAAGTCCTTTTTTAACAGAGCAAGGTTTTTTCAGCATAGCATTTCTAAACATGCTAGTTTTCTTTAGCATAAAGCATAAAGTATTTCTATTTGCACACAATAACAGAATTATTGTGAATATTGTCAATATTCACAATTCACAAGGGTCAATATTATTAGCACCCTGAAAAACTAACCTTTTTATCGAGCCATAGCACAAACCACTGCTGTGCCATAATGTGCTTTAACTTTGTAATGCTCAAAGCTCGTAAAGTCAAGTTACACCTGAGGGTTATCTTCCAATTAACACTTTTAAGTGGAAGAGGGTCTGAGCTTTCACTTGGGAATAATCATGACCATGTTAATGTTTGGTTTTTGTGAAATTATTTTGTTTCTGTATGCAACATAAAATAATGTAAGCAGACGAAATAAAACTAAGATGTTTGGAAAAGCTGAGTTAAAAATGCCTTGCTCTGTTTAACAGCACTTGGAAAATACTTGAACAAAAACTAAACTTTCATAGGGGGACTGATAATTCTACCCTCATCTGTAGGTGCTTGAGAATACAATCTTTCATAACAGCACACCACAGTGTCTGTGCCTGTCTGTTTTGAAATGAACATATAGCTTATTACAAAACCAAATTAAAGCATCTTCTGTTAAATATTTGGGCAAGTTTTTGTTGACTTTCACCCTTCACCACGTAGTACTATTAGAAACGTCCCCTTATGAAAGGCAGTGGATTGTTTTACTGTATGCCAACAGGGCTAAATCAGAAGTATGATTAGAATGTGTAAAGTGTTTAATCCATCCATCATCCATAAACTCATCATCCAGCCAGAAACCTTTCACCGGAAGCAAGGCAAGGGATGCCAGTACATCACATACAGTAATAATATGTGTAGACCAGGGATCTCCAACTCCGGTCCTTGGGCCTGTTTCACGAAGCAGGATTTCTTGCTTAGCTGGATAACTTGTAGGATTTAAGGTAGCCTGGACCAAATGTAAGTGGATGAAAATAAAGTCTATTTAGCAAGACTACCTTAAATCTGACAAGTTATCCGGTTAAGCAAGAAATCCTGCTTCATGAAACAGGCCCCCAGAAAGTTACAATCCAGTAGATTTTTCTATCCTACCTGGCATCTGATGAGCCACACCTGTTCCTGGTATTTACCTGAGAACAGGTGTGGCTCATCAGAAGCCAGAGGGAATAGAAAACCTACTGGACAGTATCTCTCCAGGACTGCAGCTGGAGACCTCTGGTGTAAACTGATTGCAAATACGATTCGGCTATTCTTTCGTGGGGCATAATGAGAGTCTGTTTAAAAATGGAAAAAAAAAAACTTTATATTCGGCTCTCTACCATTGAATACAATTTGCAAAAGCAAAAGACAGCAGTAATACAGTTGTAATTTTAAACAGCTTTTAAATTCTTAAATCTTTAGAAACCTTTTTAGGATTTTAAATGACAAGTGTAGATGTTACATTTCCAGGACTAGTCTGTCACTAGGAGAACATTTTCATGATTCAGGAGAAAGAAACTGACTAAAATAAGACATTTGCCATCTTCTCTAATGGAAAGATGTAACAATTATGGTACAAAGGCGGCAGATTCTGCCCATATTGACCATAATTATCATTATGGGAGGGTAAATACCTAACATATTCTACACTAACACCAGAGTATTCAACACCCTGCCATCATTCATTATGCAAATGTTCTTAAAAGCCTATAGTTTTTAAGATTTACTTTTTTCTCATTAATGATTTTCCAGATGCATACATTGTATAGTGTATTTGCAAAGTGAATCATTTTAATGTTACACATTTTTTTCCCAGCTACATTTTTTTCTCTTATTGTTGTTGATTTATTTTACTTACCAAATCCCTGGGCTTCTATTCAATTAAGGGTATCAACCAGAGCAAATCCAAGTTTTGACCCGGGCATTAATCATTGTTCCTGGAACTGTGTTGAAGGCAGATACCCCTTGAGATAAGACCAAGGGCCTGAGGACAAATATGAATGAAAAATCATTAGCTCCTAGGTAATAAATTGGGCGCTGCTTTGGATCAGTGCCAACTGATCTGCTGTACAGTTTGGATTCTGCTCTTCCCTACCCCCTATTAGCTAAATTTAATGACTATGATAGCCACACGTCCGCTATGAACCAAAACTTCGCACCAGATCAGATTCCGAATCTAGGCAGGTTTTAATCGAATAAGTTTGGTAACTGAATACTCTGAAAGCAGATAATGCAGTATTGAAGTCACAGAACTGTCGAATGAGATAACATCACTTGTGGAAGATAGACGTGCATGTGAAATCATATTATCTTTCAAACCGAAACGTCAATCTAAGTTATTTAAAACATTTGTGAAGCGATGATAAAACTAGAATTTACACTTGAACTTTATCACTTGCCCTACAAATTATTTTCAGAGAATAATGAAAGCTATATCCAATTGTTAATTCTAACACAAATGCCTAATTAACTGCAACACCCATTCATCTTGTATTCCAAGGTAATGTAAAAATGTTCACATTTTAACATTTAGCTGAATGGTCGTGTCAAGGCACACATTAATTCTAAAGTGTTTGTCTTATTTTAACGGACCGGGAACCTGCTTCTCGGTGATGAATAGTCCCTGGTCTGCACTCTCAAGCGATGTGCAGAGGTGGAAAGTTCAGGTCCAGAAAGTACAAATCCAGACCAAGATCTTGTTCAAGCCAACCACTTGAGTACTTTGTGAATGTGACTCCTCATACTCGACTGTCTGGTTGAAACAAAATGTTGGTCTGGATCTGAACTTTCTGAATCTCAACTTTCCATCCCTGTCGATGTGTCACGAATGGATGTGGCACATGGAATATTCGACGTTTTGAAGAGACACCACATTAACCGTTTTTCCAAACTGCGGCACTAATCTTTGCTTTTTTTAAATTTCCTTTTATTCTGTTCCTGCGGTAAGAACTAACACCCTTTGTATGGACAGATGAAGTCATGCCCCAGTTTCAGCTTCATCTTCACTTTACTTTTTCATCTATCCATCAAATTGCATGTGTTACTTACCGATGACTAATGAGTAAGAGCCGTCTGTCCTCCATTAGGTCGTAAAGAGGATCGTATGTGGCACCTTCCTCAGGGGCAAGTTGTGAAAGGCAGGGAAAAAAAATACTATTGGCATCCAGAGGACCAAAATAATGAGGATTATTTCACAAAGAGGTCCAGCATGGTCCCTAATTCGGGCACCCCTGGTTTTGCCAGTGGTTGGTTGATGCTACTGTGCTACTTTTCATAGCTAGACATTCATTATGTTTGGGATTTCATGCCTCCAGGAGCAGAACGAATTGAGTTAGACTTTCATTTGGCTTGAAGTATAGACTGGTCCTCATTACCCATAAGGGGCATTATGAATCCACATGTCCAATTCTGTAATGAAATCAAAGGACTGAGTAACAACACAACTGTTCTAATGAAGCACTCTCTAAAGTGCAGGATTTATTCACTGCTATTAACTAGTCGTTAAATACTCGTACTTGATGTTTGTGTACTCGGTTGGTGTTGATATGGCAGGCGACTGCAAGAAAAGTTACATTGTTGTTGTAATTATAACACAGACTTTATTTAAACACTGTTCTCATTTTTGGCTGCTAATCTTTCCTTGGGCTAGCAGGATATGTGTTGCAAAAAATACTTAATACTTAAGAAAAGTATTTTCAAGAAGCAGATTGGATTAATTTCATGAGTATATTAATAGTCGGTTTCATAAGAAGTTCATTTTGAAATACTGTGTACTTAATAGAGGATATGTGAATCTCTGTGGGATTATGTAATTTGGCAAATAGATAAACCTTTGTCCTGTATTCCTACAAAATTTCCTGCTTTTAACTTAGAATGCTGTTAGAGTTTAATTACACATGATCTCCAATGGATATTAAATAAAATTCATTCATGATTCCACTTGTTAAAATGCTCCTTACCATATTTCTTGAGTCTCCTGTGTAGATTTAGTTGCCTTTTGTTCTCCTTTCTGTATAAAACTGTGCTTAAATTTTATATAGTCTCTTGAATATTGTATAAAGTAACTTCTCCTAAAATGAGGTGCTGTGAATATCTGCAGATGAAAAATTAAATTTTCATTTCTTTTGTGGGCTGGATTATTGGATGGTTGTTGTTGCGGTCCTTGCTGTTGCTGTACCGACGACATCATTACTTTATCGTTTGCTATCGCCTTGCAGACGTTCTTCAGCTCAGCCTGCCCGACGACCGGAAAGTTAGTGTCACCACAGCAACCGTGGGCCAGAGCGTGGTGCTAACTTGCTCAATTGTTGGAATGCCAAGGCCTCGTATTGTCTGGAAACGCAACGATCGCATCTTAAATACGCTGGACCTGGAGGATATGAATGTGAGTAACCCAGGGCGAATCGTGGCGGGCCAAGCTTAATCGCATCAACGTTCCTTGGTCTTAACGACCTCAATCACTTTATCAAGGAATATAATTAGTGGGAAGTCAAATATGCCTATTTAAATAAATTTGTGAATTTGTAGTCTCTGTATGTTCTGTAGACAGGCATCGGAGATTTATTGTAGTCAATTACAATAAAAGACACATAGTAGCCAACGACAAACCAATAAAATAAAAATCTTGTTCTTTTACGTTTTTTTTTACGTATTGTCCATTTGTCAGGGCACTTAAGGGATGGATAAATGAGATGTGATTTTTAATTTTCATTGAGTACTAATGATACCAGTAAATCAATGGCCAAATTATTCTTAAATCCTGCGCTTTTGCACATCAGCTCCTACAGTAATTAGAAGAGTCAGTCGGTCATTATACCAAAATGGCTCCTGGTGTTTGCATAATGCTACCGTGGAAAGAAAAAAAACAATACTGGTCCGTCTTCGATGGACTTTATTTGTGCGTGTTAAGCTTCCATGAATCGACACAGAGCCTGCAGGCACCACGAAGGACACATACGTTAAGGGTGAAGTTATACCTCATTTCCTCTGCATTCATTACGACAGAGCACCCGTTTATTAAACGCACAGCACGTATGACCTACGATGTGACCTGACACTGTTGACTAGGATGGAAGAATGAGTGCATCAGACCACAGAATTCCAGAATACTTGTGCATTTCTAGTAATTTACAATCCGTTACAATAATGAGTGAAATAGCCATTCCTGTGTATCCACTGCAGACTAATCTGCAAACTCATACCCCTGGATTTATACCTCTTCATTGGCCATGCTAGCTTTTCCCTCCAACTAACGAATTTTTCTGTCTCGACGCACATTGTTTCTGTCATCCCAACTTTATTATTTTAAACGGTCGCTACTGTCTTTTTTTTTTTTTTTTTTTATTTCCTGCAGATTCCTCCAGAGGTAGGTCCATGATGTGCAGTCTGTCCTAATCACCCGTCAAGCATCAAAGGCCATAAAACTAATGAAGTATAATAACAAACCACGTAGGGGCTCAGGTGATGCTACGTAGCCTTCTGGGGGCTCAATCCGGACGGCGGACGTGTTATCGTACTTGGTGGTGCCTGTTAAGAGGTCATTTTTTGATAGGAACTGAGAAGTTAGAGCATTTAATAGAATCCGGCCTGGTTTAATCCTGTGAGAGACAGTGTTCTATAAGCTCCCCAGATCCTTTTATTCACAAATGGGCTAGTCAAGGGGTGGTGTGGAAGGCCTTCACATTCACTGCCCCTGCCATGTAATGTACGGTTTATCATGAATCTTTAATGCGGACGGTTAGGCCATGGAGTCCAGTTCACCGGGCCGTGAGCTCCAGCAAACCCTCAAAGGTATCTGCAGCATGAGTTTTTCTTTTTGCTGTATGTTCGAGCTCTGGCAAGGAGGGGCGTGGCCACAGGGGCACTGGCACTAACTGAATGCTGATTGGCCCCTGGAGTGTCCTTTCTCCTGTCACTCATCAATTCAGAACACCTCATTGGCTATTGATAAGGGTGGCCTCTCTGTATGAATTATGGCCACTCTTATGCTCTCCTCCACCTTAAAAAAAATCCTGGAATCGGCCCCGTCTAGCAGCCTCCCGTTGCCGTTGTTTGGTAGCAAACCCCAGAGTAGCCGATAAGCCTCTGTAAGCGGGAGTCTTTGAAAATGAAGACCCTTAACTATATCTTTGAACCAGAGGATTAAAAAAGAAAAAAACATTTGTGTCTCTGTGGATACTCCTCTTATTTGTCTGCCAGGCAGAGCAAGTATATAAACAGCACCATGTAGGATATTGTTTGCTACTGAAAAACAAGACCTTTTCATAAACTGTACTGCATTTTGACTTGGGACAAGTCTTTCTGAAATCATTAGTTTCATGGCTATCATCTCTGTCACGTCGTGGCTTTGACGTTGATTTTAACAAGCTGATTTGTCATTCTTTTTTACCCTTTCAGCTTGCAACATTGCCTGCTGTCTGAATACTTTCAATTAACATTTCAAGCATTGCTCTCGCATATGTGTACATGCTGAATTTTCACATTTGTTTTGCATTCTTCACAACGTGGACTGTGGAATTATACACGTATACACTTTTGTGCAGTCTTTGTTTACAGGAAGTATGCCTATTATTGCAGAGATGCCGTTTTCTACAATCATGCTGCATTGACCTCTGTGGCAGATTGTCTGGGGGGGGGGGGGGGGGATATGCACAATTGAAGTTAGTTCAAGGAAGACACCAGCGTTTGATATGCAATTAGAACTCTAAAAATTCTAAATCTGAAGTCGCCCAAAGGGAGTTTTGAAGAGCTGTTTATGGCTAAGATTGTTCAAGAAAGATTTTTAAAAACAGACTATTCTCATGGTAAAAATCTGACTTAAAGTATAAGCAGAAATGTATTGTTCGGAGAAATTTCATTTAGAATTTTTTTGGGAAAGAAATTGCAGAACAAGAGAGAGAGTGACAGTCATTGTAATAAACCAATAAAAGAATATTTACAATTCTAGGATGGTAATCTTAGAGTACAGTACTCTCGTACAGTAAGCACAAAAATGCACGATGCTACAAGATTAAACTCCAGCGAAATGTGATCATGCATGAGGCATCTAATAGCTGTTTCTAGACTTGTTCTGTGTTCAAGAGATTTTACCAGAGACCATTAGAAATAGAACTTTTCCTGAATAAATAAAAAGTTATTTCTTTCTTTATACTTCAGATGGTCAGGTTAGAAATCAAAAACGCACGAGGAGGTGCTTTATAGTCCCCCCTTTCAGAGGAAGTCATTTTTCATGGCGCAACGAGAAGGAAATTAAAATGGTTTCCACTGCAGTGAAGACTAATGGCTCTCTCTCCTGCTGGGATTGATGTGGATTTTACTTACAATCTGCCTATAATAAAAACCATCTTCAATCTCCCTTGCTGCAATAGTCATACTTCACCCACCGCTCGGCCGATTTGTAACCTCATCCGAAATCAGAAAAACAGGGTGTGGCTTTTAATATTTTCATTTCGGCAATTAAAATGTGTCCACTTCCTGTGTTGGTATTCTGCTGTGTTTTTCACTGACCATCTCTCTGCTGTTTTTATATATATATATATATATATATATATATATATATTTATATTTATATTTATTATATACACACGCATACAGATTTTTTTGTACGTTATTTAGCCACAGCTGATTTTGCCGCTGTCATGAAGTGACATCGTATTTCCCCGTCTAGGACTTTGGAGATGATGGATCTCTGTATATAACCAAAGTGACCACGATGCACATGGGGAACTACAGTTGCCATGCCGATGGCTACGAGCAGCTCTCGCAGACACTTGTTCTCCAAGTAAATGGTAAGGAAAGCGACTTTAAACTCCACGTTCAACATCCTGATACAATCCAGTCATAAGCTGTGGGGAAACATTTGCTTGTCCATAACTCGAATTTGTGTCTGATTCTCAGTGGTTAGCTTACATCTGTGGCCCTTCCGATTAATTTGTGATTTTCTTATTCCATGTAAGTGTCCTGGCTTGTTTGTAAGTAATACCCAACACTGATTTTTACGGTTTATTTATTTAATAGCTGCTTTTATCCAAAGTGAAGTGATGTATAATTGTCAAAGTAGATTGAACCAGTCCCTGGGGCAATTGGGGGGTTAAGGGCCTTATTTAAGGGCCCAATGGTGACATCACTTCACCAGCCCTGGGATGTGAACCGGCAACCTTCTGTCTTACGCACTACATCGCAACCCACTGAGCCACACACCCCACCCCTAATAAACTTACGTCTGAGAATTCCCCAGAGCTCTAGCCTACGCTAATTACACAAACGCCTCCATCCCTTTAAGAGTTGTTACGCGCTTAGGTCCTCATTAAACAAAAGGTTATTTCTGGGCTCTGTTTTCCCTGAAAATGTCATTATGCTTACAGGCTACCTGATACTCTACTGCACATGCAATTTCTATCGGGCCTGTCCAGCAAACCCCCCTGTCTAAACCTCAGCATTAAATTATAACAAAAACACACAATTGTAGGCAATTGATTGCCCCTCTGCATCATAATAATAATAATAATAATAATAATAATAATAATAATAATAATGTAAATCTTTTTTACACACAATACAAGAAGCTCTTACAAATTTGAGTGCTATTGCCTCTCCAGTGAGAATCCAGTGGGTTCTCCAGCAGAGGTTCATCTATCTTGGGATGGGGTGGATTTAATCGGGTGCTACCTGGACGGGGAGTTAAGGCCGCAGGTGGTGGGAAAAGTTCTGGCTCCTATGACCCTCACGGAGCCGGATTTGGGTCTCGGTGAAGAGATTCCGGAAGGGACTTCCTGAGTGAGTTCTTACGGGGTGAGGCTTCTGAACCTGATTTAGTGGAAGAGAGAGCGAAGCAAATACACTTTTCCCAGTGGTCCCTGGGCAACACGAGCTTGTGTGGTTTTGGGGGGGGGGGGCAGACTCCAGGAAAATGTTAAAAAGTCAGATGTAACGCGTTCAGGCACAGGGCCGAAGTCTCCAGAGATCTACTGCTATTATCCTACCGCAGTGGCACAGAGTTTTATCAATAAAATGCAGGTTCTAAGAAGAGAGCACAGCTCAGAAATCCGCTTTTTAAAGTATATTCACAAAATACCCAAGAAATGATGAATAGAAAGGTGAATATCTGAACTATATAAGTATTTCGTTTTGCAGATTGCTTTGGAGGTCCGATATATTCCTTTTAAAGTGCTATGAATGGTTTGTTTAATTCAATATATTATATTGGAAGCGGGAAAATACCTGTGGCTAGCACCAAGAGAACATTTCCTACCTCAGATGCATTGATCCTCTGTAACAAATAAAATAAGTAAAATAACTAAGTGGCTCTTCATTGTGAATTAGATTTATTTCAAATATGCATTGTATGATCGGAATAGTTACAAGAAAACTCAAAACAGCCTGAGTCATCGAAGTGTAGAGTTCACTTATAAACGGTATAAATGTTAATGTTTTATTTTTTGTGCGCGGCCTTCAGATTTTAAACACCATATGACTTCTTGTCGATCTTTCTTTTTATGAGCTATATTCTGCCGTAAAAAAATATATGTATAACTGATACAGTGCCGAGAGCAGGAAAACATTTTAATTGATGTTTGACTGAAGCGCACTGAGGGGGGATAATCTCGCATTTTTATTATATTTATTTATTTATTTTCGCCCCGATCCGCGACAGACTTGGTAGCCGCATGCCGCAGACTCACGCAGGTTAAGCGCAGGAGCTGCGGCAGATGGCTGCGGTGTGGCCCTCTGCTCACCTGCCTACGCAGTTCGGGGGCAGCGTCTCTAGGGCATCGCCGGCTTTGTATCCGTGCCAGGAAAAACATGTCCGGCCCGCGCTGAGCTGCCATTTATAACGTGCCGCTCCGAGGGTGGCGGATTTTTATAGGGACTCTTCAGACGGCTGTTCGCCTGGAACTGGCCCAGTACGGCTAAAAGCCCCCCTTCGCAAAGGGACAGTGCCTTACCTTAAGAAGAGTTCATTTTCTATGTTTTTTTTTTAATTACGTCCTCGTTCCATTAGCTTGATTTTATGTGCAGATGCCTATTTAACTAAACATTTTCCCCTGTACTAACTGTACTAATAGAAACTTAATATTGGTTCCATATTCTTTTGCAAACACCTCTGCCGAGTGTAATTTAGATTATTTACTAAATGCTGCAGGCATACAGCAGCTATTTCCGAGGTAATTATCGCAATACTTCACCGTAACCGATGCTGGCATTTGTAAAAAAAAAAAAAATTCAGTGCACTGGGTCCTCTTATGTAATGTTATGTCGGGGCGTCCACCCCGCGCCTGTTTTTTTCTTCTTCTTCTTAACGTTCCCGTTTGCTTAAACCCATCCAGTTCCCCCAGTGATCCTGGTGCACCCGGAGAGCCAGGCCAGGGAGCCGGGTGTCACGGCCAGCCTACGGTGCCACGCCGAGGGGATCCCCAAACCGCAGCTCTCCTGGCTAAAGAACGGCATGGACATAGCAATAAAGCTGTCCAAGCAGCTAACTCTGCAAGGTGTGAAGTCGCTTATTCACTTATCATGGAAAAAAAAACACATGTAATGATGCTTTATTTAACATTTGCATAAGTAAGTCAGAATGCTTTTTTTTCACGTATCCCACCATGCTCTCCTTTGAGACATACGCACGTACATATACTGCTCTGGAAAAAATGAAGAGACCACAGCAAAATTTTCAGTTTCACTCATTTCTCAGTTTCCAGGTATGTACCAGTGTAAAATATACTTTTTTCCTCCAAACCTCAACCTAGTTCTTCTCTGTTTCTCATTGATGAAGTGCTTCTTTCTTGCTTTATGGGACTTCAGTTCTGCTTCTCGGAGCCTGATACAAACTGTCCTAGCAGTGCACTTCACACCTGCACTTAATGTTTCCCATTCCTTCTGAAGGTCGCTTGATGTCATCCTCTGATTTATGAGACACTGCCTGATAAGCTGACAGTCATCTCTGGTCTTAGAAAGTCACCTCTGCCCTCTGCCTGGCTGGTTTTTGGTCATCATCACTGTCTCCTGCTTCACCTTATTCTTGTGTACTGTTGTCTTAGAAACTTTGAGCCTGGAAGCAGCCTGACACACAGTGTAGCCACTGCCAGCAGAACCAGGATTAAACCAGGATTTAAAAATGCATATTTAAAAAAAAAAAAAAAAAAAAAAAATATGGAGTGGTCTCTTAATTTTTTCCAGAGCTGCATACAGTTGGGAGTGAAGCTTTGGGTCTGAATGCAGGGTAACACCATTTATCTGGCACCCAAGAGCATCTCAGTGAGTTAAGGGCTTTTCCCAACAACCCTATGGCTATTCTGCCTCAGACGGGACTCAAACCAACAACCATCTGATCACTGGCCTAACCTGCTGAACCATACACCGGCCCCATAAGGGTTTTATTATTGTTATCATCACTATCATAAAGATACAAACATGTTCTACACGCCCTCTTAATAGACATGGCAATAAAATCAACCATCAGAGAGAAGTGCCGTAAAGCAAGATTCAAATGAATGAGATGACTGTTACATAGAAAACTAAGCAAAGCGTATAATTCAAACAGAAGCAGTGTGGAAAAATCTAAAATCTAAGAAAACACTTTAAAGAAAACCAAACAGTATAAACTAACTGTTCCAAGACCCCTGTGATCTAATCGCACCTTTCCGTGGGTGCATCTAGCAGGCACGTTTCACCTGACCCTTTAAGTCCTAGCATAGAAAGCTTCACAGGGGTCAGTTGGCTTTATTTACTTGAGGCTTGTTTGCCCAATGTTGGTCTCATCTCTATAACCCCGGCCTGCGTTGTCTCTGACCGTCTTACATTATACACATACAAGCACAGAATCTGCGGAACCAGCAATCGCAGAGTGCAATTACGGCTGCCAAAGGATTTTTGCCCAGTAGAATTCCCTAAATCCCTGCAGTTTTAGTGTTACTCGGCTGCCATATCAAGAGTATGAGATGTATTTTTTTCTGGCTGACAAGCCTCGTCTCCAGGGTTTCCCTCCCCCTTTACTGTAAACATTTCACTCAGAGTTGTCTGAGACAATCTGAAGTACACTCTTAAGTCTCTGTAAAGATCTCACACGGCACAGAAATAACAGCGAAGCCAGATAGTAATAATCTGCATAGGTATCGACGGCAGTTTGCTCCTGTCGCTGTGTGTCAGCCGACAACAGATGACAGACTTTGATCACAGTTTTGGATGCAGAGGAACAAACATAACACAGGTAATACAACCTGAGTACGTGGGCTGCATTTACCGCACCCTTTAAAAAAACCTACAAAGAACCTACGGTTTGCAATAAAATATCCAGCATCCTCGTGCCTTCCTTGTTGCCCCACGCAGCGAACGGGAGCGAGGTGCACGTGAGCAACGTTCGCTACGAGGACACGGGAGCGTACACGTGCATCGCCCGCAACGAGGCCGGGGTGGACGAGGACATCTCTTCGCTGTTTGTGGAGGACTCGGGCAGGAAGACACGTACGTACCTGCACATGCAACCTCCGCAGGACTAGCATGCTGGTCACGCTCTCTGCTGCGCAATGCGTTTGTTTAAACATTTAAACATAAGATTTATATGTGTGAGCAGGGTTGCCAACTCGCAAGAAATCTTACGGTAAATCTATATTATTCCATTATAAACTTAAAATTAGTTACATCAAAACCGTTGGAGTAATGTGCAAACCCTACAGACTATTTACAAGGTAATAAAACTGTTACATACATGCAAATGCGTGTGCAAATTGAATACATCTCGCGATCCAGCCTGCTGACCCAAGTTGGCAACCCTGGGTGACATCAATAGATCATGTGCTAAAAAGTTTAATTTACAAAAAAGGTCAGTTTTCACAAGTCATACCTAAGACATTCCAAAGACGGTTTTAGTAAACAAGGTATTTCAAATTTCTTCACCCTAATAAATTGCTAATTTATTCAGACTATGTGCTGACAGGTACATTTACACGAATTCGTTCTCCCAAAAGTATAAATTAGCATTTTTTCTTTCTTTGTGTGTTTTTACGTCTAAAAAGTGGCCACCGTGTGTGCGTGACACAGCACTCTACGATTCCTGTCACTGGTCTTTAATGTTTATTAATGTTTAATTAAAAACTCGGCGCTAATGAATGACTGCATACAAACTTGCCCCTGCATACATTTCCTCTGTGAACATCACGGTTTTAATTTAGCCTAGAATGAATCCAAACTTCTTATTTAAATGAGTCTGATGTTTATTTAGCTTGATTAATTCAGTTTATGGATACGAACGTCTCGCTATTAAAGAAATGTGCTCTTTTTCTATTATAAGAGACAATAATTAAGTCAGACCAGTCCATAATCAAATTTTCCGAGGTGACTGGCATTCGCCGCAGACGTTTGAGGTAATTGTAGGTCTTTAATGGTGCCGGAAAGTAGGCTATTTGCAAATGCCATTGCGGTGCTTATTTTCCCATTACAAACAAAATGATTGCCCTGACTGCTTCGTACATTATAGCAAATGATCTGTGAACACCACCACACTTCATATATCACACTTGCGCTAAATCATTTCTTTGACTCGCCGTCGTCACCTTCTAAAACAGTTTATTGCTTTCTTACATTTAAGGGCCCCTTCGTCGCGTGCCGTCTGAATAATGGATGCGCCGAATTAGACGCATTAATATTAACGCATTGCGGGCAGTCACTGTTAAACGACTCTCGGAGATTGCTCACGCAGGTGCATCGACTTGGAATAATCTGGCCTCTTGTTCAATTGAGTTTTTCCATTAAAAGTAAATATTGTGCAGAGTCCTTTTCTTTCTTTTTTTTTTTACATGTCCACGCTGCGTTTAGGGCAAAGCCCGTTCATGCACGGCCAGGTGTCAAATATCATTCTAGAGGCCTACTTCATTGAAGTCAAGGAAATCAATTTGCGGTAGCAAAGGGAAATATTATACACTAAGGTGATCAGATAATCCATGTCGGGGAGGACACTTTGAGCTACTTCAGGTTTTACAAACTGCTTTAAAACTGAAAGGTTCCTGTTTTTGGCTAAATAGTCCAGCTCTTCTTGTGCTTTGACTGGTTTGTTTCCTTGATTGAAAGACTCATCCAGCTGTTTCTCATTAACATTAGTGACACATGCATGATTATAGGAGACTGACCAATCAGCACACAGCTTAAGCGAAATCCAGGTCCTTTTAATGGAAATAGTAGTTTACAAATCCTGTCTCAGTGCAAAGTGTCCTCCGTGACATGGATTATCTGGTCACCCTATTGTACACCCCACAGCTGATCTCAGTATGTGACCCCTCCCCCCAAAACAAACAAATAAACAAATAAATAAAGGAAAGAGATGATAACATAACCTTATGACAAGCCAAAAACTGTCTTTAGTATTTGTTTTATCCAGATAGTCCTGTCTTCTACTCATTGAATGGTTTGTATGGGTGTAAATCTTCCATCCATCCATCCATCCATCCATCCATCCATCCATCCATCCATCCATCTTCTGTCGTTATTTATCTGGTATAAGGTGAAGGTGAGGCAGATAGCCCAGGGTATGAGGTAGAGGACTCCTTTGATGGGCTGCCAATCAGCTGCTGGACATACAGCCACATAGACACACACACACAGACACACACGCACACTTCAAAGATGCCGGTTCAGACACCAGAGGACACCCACATGAACACAGGGAGAATATCCGTATACGTACTTAGCCAGAGCTGTAATTTAGCCTTGCCCTGGAGGTGTGAGGTGACCATGCCAAGCACTGAGCCACCACGCTGTCCTGCATCTAATCCGTGTCAATAAATTCGGTCTAATACAGCCCATATCGCCACAATTACGTTCAATTTTCAGAGCAAGTAAAACAAACAAAACAAAACAAAAACACAGCGATGTAAATAGGCAATCATGCCCCCTCGGCTGGATAATATCGCAGATAATTATAGCTTGATGTAAATATACTGTGGTGCGACATTCAAGCTCTCGGAGGCAGCGGGGGGAAGCACTGCAGCCTTTAGACAAGGTGAGAGGCGTCCTGAGGAAGCGGGGCAGAGCATCCCGATTCTGAAGTCTTTCCGAACTTCTCCAATCTGCGGCGAGTCCTCCCTTGCTGATTTTAGATGGGGGGGGGAGGAGGGGGGCACGCATGCTCATTCCTGCAATCAGAGTAGTCTTTATGAAGCGGTAAATTTTGCGGTAAAATAAAAGACGACACAGGGACGCTCTGGCATGTAATCGTGTACAGCGTTGCTAGGTAAAAAAAAAATAGCACTGTGAAATGTATTTTTTCCTGTTGCAAATTGCATTTTTTTTCCTGTTGTACTGGGAGGACGTGAGCAGTGAGGCTGCGGGGAGCCTGTAGCAGGGTTCAAGCCCTGTAGGACTTCCGCTGGACAGGAAGACGTGCCGATGCTCTGAGGCCAGTGTAATCAGGCCAATGGCGTGGGGGTCCTGCAATTGTGAAATCTCATACTTTGTATCAATAATCTTAAGAGTAAGCAGTTTAGGTTTTGGGATTTATTAATGGTGAGTAACCATTATTTATTGTAATTAGGCTGTAGGTCAGAGACTGTAAACATATATCTTGTACATGCAGATCCTAACCAGGTGAACTGCAGGGGCCTGTATCATGAAACACAGATTTTTAGGTTAGCAAGATAGCGTGTCGGATTTAAGGTAGTCTGGGCTAAATGTAAGTGAATGAAGATAAAGTCCATTTAAAGTGGGGTACCTTAAATCTGACAGGTTATCTAGCTAACCAACAAATCTTGTTCTATGATAAAGACCACAGTGATCATGCAAGCTTCCTGTTTTCTGAATGGTTAAAGCATCATGTTTTTTAATGTGATTGGTTGAGGGTATCATATCACATGATGTGCATGATGTATCAAGAATGTACAAGGGTGGCCTTTTGGGGTGGGGGGGCACAGTAGAGTTTGCCTGGCATAGCTCGGTGTCTCTTCTCTTTGTCTTTTGGTAAACTGTCCTTAGACCAGTGTTTTCCCAGCCCGCCGCTCGGGGACTCACAGACAGTCCATGTTTTTGCTCCCTGCCAGATAATCCACATTTTTGCTCCCTACTGGGAGCTGAGAGGGAGCAAAATCAGGGACTGTCTGGGGGCCCCCGGGGACCAGGTTGAGAAACGCTGCCTTAGACTGTTGACAATTAACGTGTGAGTCCTTGACGGGGTTTGCCGTTAGGGAGAGGGACCCGTGAGGCCTCCGTTCCACCTTCTGTGTTCCTGTCTCTCACCTCACCCAGAGCAGCTTATACACAGCTTAAAGTTCTCCTGTTTATCCACTTACTTGGCTAAATAAACCCCATGTAGGCTAAGTACCTGGCCCAAGGGGGGGCTGCCAGGCAAATCCACAACTGTTACAAGTGATTTCTGCCCCCGCAGCAGATTTTTTTGATTAGCGTAACAAAAACCCAGCAAAAGAGGATCGGCGGTTAGAAGACTTATGGGTGGATTTTACGTTCAGTGCACACCTTAGAGGAAAATTAATTTGACTTTTTACCATAACCCAGTAATAAACAAGGTAGCTCTGCAATCCCCAAGTGGGATATAGTCACATGATGGAGGAAAACAGGGGGGGGGGGTGCGCCCCTTGCAGTGGCAGTGCTTGTCTAAGCAGTTATGATCGGCGTCTCTCTGAGAGCCGCTGTCAGCTGGTGCCATCACATGCCACTTGGGATAGCTTCATCTCCAGGCTCACGGCAAGCCTGTCAGGTCACCAGGGGTCACTGAATCCCACTGCAAGGCGAGGAGTGCTGCAGCGAGGGTGTAATTCACCTTGGAGACAGCAGGGCGGAGCTCCAGCTCCACCCCAGTTCGACATTTGGCTGCGTTTTGTGCCAGAAAAACTTCAAGGTGCCGTTGATGATTAAATGCGGGTGACGTGTTGAGTCGGAAAGCGCCGGTGAGTCCTGACAGGTGGGAAGAAACGCAAAAAGCCGTGACCTCAAAGAGGGGAATAAAAACAGATATATCATGAAGACCTTTACGTTTTTACCTGCTTGAGTTATAGACTGTGAAAGTTTCCTCGCAGCTTTTAGTCACAATAAAGCTGTCAGGAAGCCATTTCGTGCTCGCATTACTACCCGCTAGCCCTCTGGCGTGTTACATAAACCAGTGCGCAAAGGTTGGAATGGTTCAGTTTACTGGCACTCAGAATGACTCCTCTCTGCAGTGCTAGTCTCAGTGTCTTGAAGGAGTGTTCCGGCCTCTGAGTGCGCGAATCAATACGCCGTTTGCCTGATCTATAATGATACAAATGAAGCTCATCTCTGAAGCTAGCTGTATCGATCCAGACAGATGGATAAATGGACCAAGCTGACCCCATGTGTTTCGTATTGCTGCTGTTTAGGGGGGACAGCAGATGAACTGAGGGTCTCTGGCAGAAGTAAGATTACATTTTATGTTCTTCATTCACTCAAGATAAGATGAAACTTTATTCATGCCGAAGGGGAAAGTGTTCGGCAGACATACAATCGTGAGACAGCACGGTCAACCAGTTCCTGGAACAGTTGGGGGGCTTTGTGAAATCACTTTGCCGATCATGGGATTTGAACCAACAACCTACAGATCACAGGTGTACTGTCCTATCCCGCTGAGCCAGAATGTGGCTACGTCGATCAACCGCTCTCCCCATGGAAAACGGAGAGTTCTGTAAATGTTTGCCTTGGGAAATGCAACGTCCTACCGGATGGCAAATTCGGCAAGGCATTCTGGGGGGTGTTGAGTGCCGGCATGGACTGACATTCACTGGACTGAGCTGCTGGACTGAGCTAGAACAAACGGCCGGGCTGCTGTATGAGCATGTAGCGTCGGATCTGCCTTTAAAATAAGCAGATAATCGGAAAAAAGAGCAATGCTCATGAGGTCTATTTCGCATTGATATCAATTTGCTTTAGTACATCTGGGGAATACAAATTATCAAGGCCATTTAGATAAAATGCTGGTTATTAAGGTGATCTCTTGATTGTAGTCACGCGCCGTCTATTTCAGCGATACTTTAAATGTCCGGAATAATATGCGATAAAAATGTGAAAACAGATAAATAAACTGCTGCTATAGTATTGTGTCGGACTCAGTCCTGTGGCATTGAACACATCCTTTTATCTAGTAAATTTACATTTATATTTTTTTTTTACCTGTGTTAGTCCAAGTAACAGGTAAAAAAAAAAACAATAAAACATCCATCACTGGATGGGGGGGCCTAACAGGGTGTCAGTTGGGAAAATGTTCCTTCTTTTCATGCTGCCCGTATGTCGATTTTATTGTTATTTATTTCTGTTTAGTTCCAGAGGGTAGCGTAACGTATTCAGCACTCACAAGTTTGTGCAACTCGAGGCTTTCTCTATGTGGTGGGGTCGGGGGGGGGGCGCGCGCTATCAGTGTGTTACAACTTTCTGACAGCAATTATTTTGGCAGGTCTCATATCCAAGGAACTTCACAGCATTTAGCTCTGAGGGAAGATGAAATCTCCATTCTCACGCAGGTCCTCTAAAGGTTTCTCTGACTGCCTTTGAAGAAGCCTTCGCATTACTGTGTTTCATTAAATGTGAACCTCTATTCCAAGCAGATACAGCCAGGAATGGTTTCCTGCACCGCGCTGAAAAGCACATTGTTAAGCTCTCTGCAGCATCTGGGCAAAAAAGTGTAACCCGCTGATTTCCAACCACCAAAGGAAGACTAGGTAGATGAGTACGGCGATACTTTGGGATTTTAAAATATTTTTTCTTGATGCTAAAAAGGAAATATTAAGAATTCTTTCATAATAAGTAACCAAAAGCAAAGCATTAGAGACTTAAATGTGAAAGTGGATGTGAAAACAAGGACTTGATTTGAAAATACTTGTAAAGCACATCATGTAAGGTTATAAGATCAGGAACACAGCTGTGGTCTGAATCATTCAAAATAGTTTTGGTCCTAATTCCTGATTACTGATGTGAAAAAAATCTGTTTCTTGGCTATTTTAATTAAAAAGTTCGGACTGTGAATCATCATACTTCACTAAATCTGCAGAAATTAGAACAATAATTCTTATAATTAATATTATTGCTGCCATTTATTTATATATTCTCCTCATGAACCATTTTGCTTAATACTTAACACAATACCCAACAAAACCAACAAATGCAGACTTTTAATTAGATCACGGTTAAACACTGTTTTTGAAGTGTTCTATGTTGCTAAATAAAAGCTGGCTGCTAACGGGCGCCATTTAATTGTACGGAAAAATAAAATATCCGTTAGCCGCGAGTCGTTAGTGTGTCCGTCAGAGTTAATTAACAAAGGCCCCGGGCGTCATTTGCACATTGGTTGATGTTTTTATTGTTGTATTTGAAATCTTTTTTTTTTTTTTTTTTGAGCGGGTGGGGGGTTGTTTTAATGTTAGAGAGCTATCTAATAGCCCTGGGCTGAACTAGTTTCTCCACTCATAGTTAAACCGTTTCATTATGTCTTATAAGCTAGCTGGTGGGTAGACCCCCGAATTTAAGCAGCTCAGTCCTTCTAATTCGGCAGAAATGGAAGATATACGAGTTTTCATATGTCGGGAAAGATGGCTGTTGTGAATCTTCATGTTCGATAGTATAATTTCCATCCCATATTCCATAAGCCCGGGGTGCCAAGCATCTTGTTCCATTTTTACGCTCCTAATAAGCTTTGCTGTTGTCTGACTTCAGGACTTAATAGATTATTCATTTAATGGATTGAAGCGCTCATCAGACATCCTGGTTTTGTGCATATGTATACACGTAGGTCTCTTATAAGAACTTAATGAACAATTATCTGGCACAAAACATTTGATTCACTTTGCAAACGCAAAGTCCTGCATCAGATTCCCAGCCCCAGATCTGGTGACAGATTGGAGTGAAAATCCGTTTTTAGGGGATCATTCTGGAGACTATAACCCCGGCTGAAGAGGCCAGGCACATAAAACCACATAGAGAATAGCTATGCTTAATGCTTTGATGTACCAATGAAGGGTAACCAAACCATTTCCGATGTACTGCCATTATTAAATTGCTTGAGTCTGTAGTTTTGTGGCTGGGTCGGCCTTTTTGCAAACAACACTCTTAGTACAGGAGTTTTAATCAACTGATTGTCAGCCCATGGTATTACAGCGTATTGCAGCAAAGGTGAGCAAAGCAGTGGATGTTACAGGTGAATGTATCCCCGAGTAGCCTTAGCGGGTACAAATCAGTGGATGTTACAGGTGAATGTATCCCCGAGTAGCCTTAGCGGGTACAAAGCAGTGGATGTTACAGGTGAATGTATCCCCGAGTAGCCTTAGCGGGTACAAAGGAGGGGATGCAGCGCACAACATATGGTACATATTTAAACAGACATTTCATTTTCCAGCAGAACAGCTTCCAGCCCCTGTGCTCTTACATACATTCAAAAATCTTTTCAAAGTTCTAAAGTTATATACCTTTCTATAACACAACACACCATATGAATTCAATACAAATAAATATTCCCAGTGAGTTCCCATATGAGTCAAGTTACGGGATAACTTGAGGTTAGCTCTCTTCAGCTAGCTGTGAGTGTGATGAATTTTTGCAGCATCTTTATGAAATGAAATGAAAATTAAACAATGATTTATTTCACATTCTAAATTGTATCTTGCGTTACACATACAGATGTAACGTTTCACTTAAAAATGATTGGCATGACAATCCTGTGAACTGCCATTAAATACAAAATACGTAAAATTTAAAATATGAAATACTCATAATAAACTCTTTTCAGTTACTATGTAGCTTTTGTAATTATTTTCGACAATAGCTGTAATAAAACCAAAATCACCACCTGCAATAGCGGCTGTATATTTTCACATGGACAGGCCATGAAACAGGTCTATGGTACTCATACCATAAAGCACCGGGTGGGAAGACAAGCACAGAATTTATTTATCCGTGCCCGGTGCATAGTAGCGGCTGTCCTCTGTGAGACGCATTAATCCTGGCGTGAAAGGGGCACTCGGAGTGGACTGGAGGTGAATCATGAGTCGCCAGTGGGCCTTGCTCATGCGTTAAGCCGTATGATTATCATATAAGACAGCTTGAAAGGTTCGTCCCCATCTGGGACACCAGGTTGGCCTGTTAGCTTTCAGGTTGTCTCATCACCCGAGTAACAATAAGCAGCTGTTTTTTCCGGGGGGTGTTTAAATTAGGAATACAACACCGGCTACTTGACAGTTTGACAGACAAAATATTGGGCCGAGATTATAACACTCCCCCCCCACCACCCCATCAACATTTTATCGTTGTGTATATAAAAACAAAACAAACTGTCGACGTTTGTGAGACATGTCTGTTATCCGCTGCCATATTTACATATTGCCACGTATTATCCATTAGCCTAAAATCTCTTTTTTTTTAAAACTAATTTATTGACACAGTCAGGAAGATATGTGAGGTTGTCTCTCCTGAAAGCCATCCTTCAGGGCATTTTTATCAGACTGGTGATGACCATTGACTGGCGTGTCAAACCCCAGTACCTTTAAAATGTATGTGGAAATGTGGTGAGCAGTGACAATAATGCTGTTTTGTTCAGATATCCTGGACACACATCTGTATGTTCATTACTCCCATACGTTCGATGACATTGATTAATGGTGGGTTTTGTGCAACCAGGTGTTGGTGTAGGCCCATATATGGATAAAAACAGATTACTGGATGGAATTGAAGGAGTTCTTGAATATGAGTTTTTTTCGCAATAATATTTCTCGTTTTCTTCTGTTTCAGTGGCAAACATTCTATGGCGCGAAGAAGGTACACACTGTCATTTTTTGATAATTATATTATGAGATGCCTCAGTGTTCATATTATTTTTAGTGTACTGCACACCAGCATTAACTGTAAATTATAGACGAGAGGTTGGCATCATAAAACGGTACTAGGCCATAATTTTTCTTTTTCATCCGTTGATGATAAAATCAAGATTCTGACTGGGAGGTTTTTTTCTGTCTGTCCTGCAGGTCTGGGAATCGCCAATATGTTCTATGTGTTTTACGAGGATGGGATTAAAGTCATTCAGCCGGTGGCGTGTGAAATCCAGAGACACATAAAGCCCAGTGAGAAGCTGCTGGGTTTGCAGGTAACGTAATGTGCTCTTTGTTGAAAACGGACGCAGATAAATAAGATTACTGCAGCTAGCTATCTCGTCCCGATAGCGCGCTACTGTTTATCATCTGTGGTCTGGGAAAACTCTCATATCCTGGGTAGGTGTTTGTGATATGAAGAGGAGAGTGTTGTTATTGTCATTAGTTTTTTGATATTGCTCGCATCCCATAATGAACGTAATGAGTTTGGAGATCACAGCCGACTTAAATGTTTGGGATTGCTCTGGTTCCTAAAGGGTTCCTCTGGAATCTAATTTCCATCATCTGCGCACATTTGAAACTCAACTGGATTCGTCTGAGGGAACACCTCAATTACATTTAATACAGCAGTATTGAAGTTACCCATTTTCTCTCCTTTATTTTGTGAATACATTTAGCAGGCATCTTGCAAAACAGGGGAAGGGTCAGAAAACAAGGTGTGCTTCAATGAGGGCTAACAAGAGACAGTAGGACTCGAGAGATTTCAAATGGCGTTAGGAGAACACGTGATGTAGGTATTCCTGAAACCATCCATTTTGATTGCCATGACATACTGGGTATATGGCACCAGACTTTGCAAATGTATGCTTACTCAGTGAAAGAGAAAATGATAGCACAAAATATTCATGTAAATGGGGCGAAACGTAAGAGCTGTCTTACAATGTTCTGTGCCCTGTCGAATGATTTGAGTGAAGCCACAAACGTAGCAAGGCGAGATTATTCCATGCAAACCACAGGCCTGCCTTATAATTTCATAAAGTTAAGTAGGATTAGCCTCTGTGAAATATAGACTCGGCAAAGTACACCTCCAATGGTTACCCAGATTTCTAAAGGGATGGAGACGATTCCTTTCAGATGCTAGAGTTCGGAGCATTTTATGCTTTATTGATGTGAAGTGACTTAAGAAGCTGTGGGGTTTTGGAGACAGTGTCTGACGGAATTCACTCCAAATTTTATAGTCGTGAGCACAGTGACCTGGTGCATAATCAGTCCCTTTTAGCTACTTAAGTGAGCTGTATACATGAGGGTAAGTGCTGGATTTTCTGCAAAGTGTGTGCAATTATGAAGGCTGGACATTTTTGCGATTCAGCTAGAGTGATTTAGCTACCATGGATGCAATTCCGATGACAGAGTACTTGAAATCAAATTAAATATAAACAAAATAAAAAATCAATTTAAGCGTTGACAAAATCTGAATCGTAACTAGTCTAGATTTCCTACCTGTGTGTCTTTATGTACCAAATAGTATTTTTTTCCTGCGGTCTTATTTAGACTCCTCTACTACAACCCTACCAGAGAATATATTAGCGATGAACAATGCTTATCCATTAATGCCTTGGCTGTTTAATGACAGACGCTGGTCACAGCTTTTCAGGAAGGATTGTTTTGCCGGGAAAGGTGTGAGGGCTTTTCAGGAATCCCCCTGTGTGTTGCCACTGAGATTGGTTCCATCTGGCTGTGCTGGCAAGGCAACACAGAACCTTGAATGTGACCGCTCCGCTGGGAAGCTACTATGTAGGTCAGCTGACCCGTCTTACTGAAGATTAGACTCAATGGCGCCTTCTTGTGGCATCTCTAGGGATACAGCTTGTGCTAAGTTGGTTGGCTAAGATGACGTTTATTTTTCTCAACCGGTGCAATCTCATATTCATGTCTCGATCCCCATTTACGCATATTTGTTATATTTATGTCCGAATTATTTCCCTCCATAAAATATGCAGCGTGTGCGCCTAATCTTCCTTGTTAATTTCCTGTGTTATGTTCAGGAGGAGGTTTGCCCGAAGTCAGAAAGTCTTGCAGGACAGAAATGCATCTGGACATCAGCGGTGAATGTCAAGGACAAGTATATTTATGCCACTCAGCCAACCTTGAACAGAGTCCTCATTGTAGACATTCAATCACAAAAGGCCATCCAGGTAAGCTTTCTTTATCTATAAAGGAGTCGTTTTTCATGCCACACTGTAAACTTGTTAATAAATCTAGCTGAACGTGGTGAATACCAAATATTCCTTTGATGATCAGCATTGTGTGGTTAGTCAGGGTCTTCTGTTATTTCTGTGTTGAGTTGCTTTTGTTGAGCGGCAACACGGTATTCATTGATCTTTCGGATAATTCCCAGTAGTCAGCTCACAGCTACAGTGCTTTATTCTCATTGAATTCATCACCGAAAATAATTTGTCTCATCGTTACACAGATTCCCACGGTAACTGAGGTTAAATTAAACTTCCATCGCATGCGGATTGCAATTCTTTGCGTTACCATGAGCGCGGTCATATTTGAACACCTGTGTGTACACATTACACATTAAATTCAGCATTCACACATGAGCCACCGTGTAAACTATATTTCCACTAGCTGTACCTGACGGGTGACTCAATGGAATATGCAAAATGGCTCAAAGATATCATCCTGGCAACCTTCTATGCGCAACGTCAACATTAACGTGCTAATTCACTGCGCTGTCTATGGCCATGAGGAGCAGGTGCATCAGATAGATTTAACCATGGGGTTCCACGGCTTTGTGGGGTGTGTGAGAAAGGTTGCCTTTCCGACGTAATTAGGCTTTGGTGTATTTTAATGCTTCTGGGGATTCAAGTTGTCCCTGAGCTTTGGGCCTGTTGTCAGGCTGGGGCCCTAGTGTTCAACAGGCCCTCCCTAAGCCGCGTTGGGGCTTTCCCATGAGTCACCAGCCTCATGCCTCTGTTGGCGCGATGTTCATTAGTCAGTCACCTGAAGATTGGCTTCCGTACCATTATTCCATTGCTCATAATTAGCCCCCTGGTAGCCCTCGAAATGCGAGAAATGGGGGATGGGGATCGAGGATGTGTTTTTATTCCCATTTATTTTCTGAAATGTTTCTTTTCGAGGAATGGAAAAAAAAAAAAAAGTGAACTAATGAGCAAACACCATCTCTATACTGGATTAGCAGGATTCACTGTATTAGCATTTTGTCAGTATTATGTTGTGGGATATCTTAAGCACGCTAATTAGATGTGGGTTTAAAGTCTAAATCAAGAGAAAATTGTTGCAGCTTGTTTCGGAAGCCATAATCAAAGTAGCTAGTGCCTAAATTAATTGCCTGCTTTGATTAAAGTGCTTGTTGCAGCCTTCAGCGTTTAAGTGCCAATGCTGCAGCTTACTTCATAATCAGTTATTGCAGGGAGGTTAATCAACAGGCTTAATTATATTAAAGCTCTGTGCTTTGTCACCTTTTTGAATATATACATATACATATGTGACTACAAACACAGACTCCTTCTAAAAGTCAAAGAGTTAAAGGCAAAATATTTGCAGGTATTCAGAAATAAATATGATAATATATGCAGGCACAAAAATGACCAGATATGCCAGAAATATAAATAATGTATAAAAAGTAATTTTTAAATAACCAAAGCATTTAATTTCCATCTGAGAATTATGCGATATGCATTTGCATGTCAGAAGTGATTTGGAATACATGGTCTCCATATGTCAATCCAACCAGATACGCTCTGTGTTCAAAAACGATTCCGTATTTTAAACATGCAGTGCGTCTCATTCGTTTTGTCAAGGTCAATGCATTTTTAAACAAGCCCATTTAATTTTTAATACGTAACTTAATCGAGGTCGAGTAATCATATAAGCAGATGGTTCCGTATTTTTAACAAACTGGGCGGTTGGGATGCAGCATCACTGCAAACGCTGCTCCGGCCGATTATGAATAAATAATGGATGAGGGGTCTGTTTCGCCTGGCGCTGCAGACAGTGAGCACCGACCCAGTCCCGGTGAAACTGCACTACGACAAATCCCACGACCAGGTCTGGGTTCTTAGCTGGGGAGACATGGAGAAGACGGCACCTACTCTACAGGTACTCACAACGCCTCCCAGTTACTGTACTCCTACTAAGACTCCGCCTGACTCAAAGCATCATGGGATTTTACATTGGCAGTTTACATTCACAGTTATTTAGCTAACACTTTTAGCCAAAGCAACCTAGTTGGGGTTAAGGGCCTTGCCTGAGAGCCCAGTGCTAAAATAATGCACAGGCAGTCCACAGCTCACAAACTAGAATCCTTCCCCAAGTCTGTCGCTAGGTTGAATTTCTAAGTAAGTCAGAATAATTATAATTCACTACATAATAACAATAATAACTATACAGTAATAAAAAAATAACTAAAGCCATGCAGTGTTTTCACAAGTGTCATAAATTAGTATGTGCGTTCGTTATTACGAACTATTATATTTAACCCAGTTTTTTATATGATAGGCTTTATGGCAGTGCATTGCTAAGTACGAATTGTCTGTAAGTGAGATGTTCTTAACCTGGGGACTGTCTGTATTTGTTTGTATGTATTTGTGTAACAGATACTTTTATCCAAAATGGCGTACAGTCAACAAAGCATTGTCAGCCTTTCGCTGAAGCACTTGGGGGTTAGGGTTAGGGTGAAATCACTCAGCCGGACATGGGATTTGAACCCTGTTTTTACTAGTTTTTACCAACAGATGGCGCTGTGCTGGGTCCATCCTGCTAACATGCAAAACAGAATGCTGCCACTAGAGGCAGCGGCGGGCTGTGTGGCCGCATGTTCTAGCCGGCTTAATGAGCAGAGTGGCGCAGAAGGTCTCCATTCGAAACGCCTTTCCCTCTCTGCCCAGGTGATCAATCAGGCCAGCGGGAGTATATCCCACCATACCATCCACACACAGCCCGTCGGCAGGCGCTTTGACAAGGTGGATGATTTTTTCATCCCGAGGACCACCCTCATCATCAATCATGTCAGGTAAGGGAGGTAGGGGGCGCCGGTGAGCCTGGCCGTCCCATGACCCGGCCCGTACTTCCTCTAACACCCGCTGTCTTGCCAGCCAACGAAAGTAGGATCCATTTGTCATGGCTGACGCCTCTATAAAAGTGCAGTATATTCATTTTGTACGGCGATTTGACACTGCTGCAGTTGTATTTAACCCCTGACGCAGTGTGTCTTTAGCTTGGCTAGGGGGCGCCCCCATGACAAGAGCCAACGGGTTCTTTTTTGATGCTATAAATATGGGAGCTGATGAGTAGCTTCGCCTAACGATTGATGCTAACGCCCTGTTGCTGTACTCCTAGTAACTCTCCGAATGACTCAAAGCATTGTGGGATTTTTTTTACCAGAGCTAGAGGGTGGTGGTAAAATTTGCCAAACAGGTGGGGGTGCAGTTATGCAAAAGTTACTTTCCCTAGTAGCTAATTACTTTAATATAATTCTGTTTTAAAATGAAGTAACTAGTAATTTTAACTACTAATTTTCAGTTACTTGCACAACACTGTTTGAGGGTGTCATGGAGCTGCTGTCAGTTTATGGGAACTTCCGGAAGAGGGGGGGATGTCTGTTTTTCAGTGTTGAGTCCAAGAAAAAAAATACTAACACAACTCCTGTGCTCTAAGGAGGTTGGCTAGTTACCTGACAATGCAGGCTAATCCATGTGGCGGCACGAGGTGACTAGGACTGTTCGAAAGATCGACCTGTCTATTGCGATCACCTGGTGGGTGACCGCTGCCTTAGGGTTCGAGCTAGGGCTAGGGTTGGGGGGTTAGGGTTGCCTTACATGTCCCTTGTCCTGCTGTGCACCTCCTGTGACACTCATCCCCCCAGCCACTGAAAACAGGATCCATCTGTCACCACTGACGCCTTCATAAAAATTCACTACATCTATTTCGTGCACAGATTTGAACTGCGGCGGCTGTATTTAACATCTGATGCACAGCGTTGTTAGCCTTGGCTAGAGGCCGCCATCTTCTTAATGCTATCTATCTCCAAAAATCTCCAAAGCCCCACCAATAAACCACACTATCCTTAACTGTCCCCTTCGTCATCATCGTCCACTCGCTGTCCCCGTCGTTAAGTGCCCTCTGCAGTGAGAGCGCAGCCCGGTGGTGTCTGGGTCGCAGTTCAGATGCTTTTCCACATCGGGCCTCGGGCTGCAGCCCTTCGTCGGAAGAAGCATAATTCACACTCGTAAACCCAGAGGAGCAGACCTGCGTCCATCCATAGTGCTGAGAGGGACTTGGCAGAAGTGCTGTCAGCCACATTACAGTGTACAGGGTGGGGAGTCACATAGCTATCTTTACTAAACACATACAATTATTTTAACTGATATATTAAGATATATATTAATTAGAGTACAATTTGTTTATCCAGATTACATTTATTTGAGATTTAACTTTATATTTATTTGAGATTCGGTTTTGTTTCAAGAGCTGATAATGTTAAAAATGTTGTAAATTCGTAAACGCATCAAACCAGATAGGAAAATAGTGTTTAAGGGCATCTAAATAGATGTAAAATGTCATATATTGTGTTTTCCTGTGTGGCCTGCTATGAGTTGTATGACCTGTAGTTCATACTAGTATTTGGACTGGAGGTCTGGGTCACTACTGTTGCAGGTGAGCGATTGGAAGATTCTGGAACGTAGTCCTGGGCCTGTCCTCCTTGGATTCGACAGGGCAATTCGATAGAGTTTCGATAGCAATGGCGAGTGAGCCTCAGGAACCTACTGAATCCAGTAGGGGGGGAGGTTAATTGTTTTTTTATTTTTTTTTTTTATGGGGAATTTTCTGAGGTTTCCTCATAGCAGATCGAGCGCAGGAGGAGAGCAGAGGGCCGGGGGCTCAGTGTCCGGTCAGCCGGCTGTTAGTGCAGCCCGCCCCTCCCCGAAACCTTGGCGATACACTCAGCCTCACACACCTGGCACCTAGTGTTTGTTTGTTTGTTTATGCTGGCATGGATTATCTCTAAGCTTATCATTCATTCCGTGATTTCTTTGGCAGTATATTTAATACACAAAATTCAAGTAATAAGAAGACGATGTTGCATTTCTAGTAAATAAAAACTCAGTAGATCACTTGAGTTAGAAAGTGTATAGGATAATAAAGTACCTGGCAATTAAGCAGAGAAGAAACATTTAAAGACAAGGATAATTAATCGTAGATTTAGCTATACAGTCAGACCTCAGACATTCGCGAGGTTAGGTTCCAGAACCCATCGCGGATGAGGAGGATTCGCGGATGTTTGGTAACGTCACTAAAAATGGTAATATGAGCTTATTTCTATAGTTTAAACCTTAAATATGACCCCAGTCATGCTCCCAAAACAATTTCATTTAAAAGTTAGCTTAATTCATTACCTTTAAAAAAAACAAATGTTTCATGTAAAAATAGAGTACAGTATCGCCTAGTGGATATTTGTCACACTAGCACATTTACAGTACAGTATACTAATGTTAACCCTACTAATTCATAGAACTACGGCATTGGCTGCCATTTTTTTTTTGCATTCACAGTAAGGTAAAATGAGTAAACGAACGCGACTGTAAACTTATTGACAGAAGTCATATACGTAACCAAGTTACGATTCAATAAAATACGTAAACGAAACATGTACATGTAATTTTCTCGGATCTGCGAATTCACGAATCACAAGCGCGAATGCTCGAGGGCTGACTGTATTACTTCACATTACATGTTCCTTGATATTGCTGTACATTATGTTTGATAGCACAATGCTTTAAAAATGTCGCGTTTATTAATGAGCTGTCTCACTTGATTGCAACATATAGATGTAGAAAAGAACACTAACTTGTCAGGTATGAGGATGTCAGCATATCCTTAATCATTTTTGCTGGACGTGCCGTTTTTAGGTCAGTAATAAGTTACAGAGTAACCAGTTTCACGATGATAAATAGCTAGCTTTCATTTCATTACTGTCACTGCCCGTAGAGTCATCTTCATTGCATTTCATTACCTTTCCAAGCTGACATAAAACATTGCTCATCAGTTTTAGCAGTTTGGTGATTTTGACTTGAGGTAATAGTGATGTTGAAAATACAGGGACCCATCAATCTTCTAAGCGTTTATTCTAGTCAGGGACACCAAGGGGCCCGGAGCCAAAACCAGACAGTGTAGTGGGAAGATCACGCAAACTTCACATAGACAGAGCGAAGGCGGGCTTCAAAATGCCCGCCGTGGAAGCGCAAGGTGACAGTGCTGCCCACTGATCTACCGTGGCGCCCCTGTTAAAAAAGCAGACATCATTGATTTTGACAGTTTTTTTCAGGAAATATGTTCATTATCGGGCAACCATACTCTCCCAGAGTCTGCCCCTACAATGCGAACTGTCATCAGTGATCTCGTATTGACCCATACACGGTAAACAAACATCTGACACCTGGAAACAAACGGTAAAAATCCCAGGCGAAAATGAGCGCACGAATCACGATTAATGAGGGGTGGGCTGCTGGGACGGGGGCACCTAGCCAATCGCTTTCTTTCGTTGAAATGTGTCAGTAGGTTTGGATTCATCCTTCACAAGAACGAAGCAGCGCTTCACAAGATCGACCTGGAGACGATGTCCACCGTGAAGAAGGTTTCCCTGAAGGAACACGGCTGCGTTCCCAAGGCCCTTGCCTACACGCACCTGGGGGGTTACTACTTCGTGAACTGCAGACACGCTGTGACGGGGGCAGCCAGGCCACAGCTTATTCTGGACGGGATCACCGATTCCGTTATCGGCTACAACCGAGATGTCAGCGGCACCCCCTACATATCTCCGGACGGGCACTACCTGGTCAGTGTCGACGACGAGGGAGGCCTCATGAGGATCCAGTCCATCACGGTCAGGGGAGAGATCCAGGAACCCTTCGACATCCACACCAACCTACACATCTCCGACGTAGCATTCCAACCATCCTTCACCGAAGTCCACCAGTACCACGTGTTCGCCAGCTCGAGGCTACAGACTGACGTGCTGTACGTGGAGCTGGCCAGCGGGCAGGTCAAGATGATCAAAAGCCTAAAGGAACCAATGAGAGCTTCGGAGTGGCTCTGGAACAGGAAGAACCGGGTGATCGTGGACAGCGGCCTGTTTGGACAATACTTAATGACTCCTTCACGGGAGTCTCTCTTCATATTGGACGGCAGATTGAATAAACTTAACTGTGAAATTACTGATGTCCCCAAGGGTAACACGATCATATGGGTTGGGGAAGCATAGAAATTCCATTCTACTTATTAAAATTATGGATTTAACCAGCCTTGTAATGTTTAAACTTAAGACCTATACAAAAGCTCTATTGAACTCTGGGTATTCTACTAAATCGAGATTTTTATCCACGGCAACAATTCAAAAAGCTTACATATTTATAATAAGAAATTCCAATATTGTGAGAACATATTGCAATAGTCATGTTGAAAGAATAGTAATTATGATGGAAAATGATTAAATGAAATAGAATACGATGCTATGTCTAAATATTTCTTTACTTTCCGCAGACCTAAAAGGAAATCACAGTAAGAGAACTGATCACTGTGCTCTATTGCTTTTTGTGCCTTGGAGGAATACACCTTCAAGATGAAGAGCAAATGAAACTATTATCTACATTTGTAAGAACGGCAATCCTAAGATCATCTTTCAGGTGTGAGAGGTCCAATCAAATTTGCCAGCACTGAGGCGGTACGATCATGACTAGAAAATTATTTCCCAGAGTTCAATGATCAAAATAATGCCATTTCCTTTGAAGATCACTTTGAGGCATGTGGTCTAATCACGAATGTCGATTATGGCTTTCAGACAGTTATGATTTTGCAGCAACTTACAAATTTTAAATTAAGTATAAAAGAAAATCAGAAAATTAGTCCACTAATAAAAAATAAGGCCACTTTAAAACATTAAATGAGTCATTTTCACATGTTGTGTGAAGATACAATTTATAGCTATTATTTAAAATTCGCGTCGGGGAAATTTCGTTAACATGGTGAATTAAGGCAAGACTGATGTATCTAAAATGTAAGATTAAAAAATGACTTGTTTGATAGAAAGTAAACCGTCTGTTTAAAGGAATTTTTCATCCATCTGTAAGGTGTCTATGCTGTGCTTTATGAAGGAGCCCAAGGTTTGTTGTGAAGCTTTATTCTTAAGTTAACAAAACGTTGGACATCAGCAGATCAGGGTGGAGGGGCTTTCGTTTCAGTCTTTAAAAAAAATCTAAGCACAGTACCTTTTCTGTTTGTGCTTCATATTCGAACCCTTTTCCTGGGTAGATGTATTCTATGCATTTTCATTGTTTTATCCTTCCTGAATGGTTTTTTTTTTTTTATGATTACTTTTTTTTTTTCTCAAGGGCACGATTCCAGTTTTATGCCATTTTATTTTAGGTTAATATTATATACTGAGGCTTTAAAACTGAGGTAATCATCGAAAACTGTTACACTTTTGTAATCTTTTGTTTAACCTACACAGAGCTGCTCAGATCTCACAGCTTTCTAATCGCTATCCTGTGATAAAATTTTTTCTAGTTATGTTCTGTACATAGACACTAAGTGGTCTTTTGGCTATCCTGCTCGTTAGTTTTCATAAATGTATCTTAGTGTTTCTAATTTATAGGAACTAAATTAGTTTCCTCTGTAAAGATCGAAAACAAGATTTTCCACCGTGACGCAGACGAAACAGTTTCAGGCGCACATGGGTGAGTGAAACGGCATCTCAAATTGTGACGTCACCTATTATAGCATTGTCTGTTTTACATTTAGTCATGAGTGCTTATTCATGTGGTTGCTATTTATGTAGAAAATTGCTTGAAATTGGGGGAAAAAAACAATAAAACATTACTTTTAAAACATTTCTGATGTTAACTTCATTTGTCAACTAGTGCTGATACACTATGTAGGCCACAGTATGTGGACACTAGTTTGTCCTGCATCTCATTCTGAACCAAGGTTATCAATTTGAAGTTGGTGGGCTGCTTGATGCTATAATAACCTGTCCTCTTCTGGGAAGGCTTTCCGTTAGATGCTGGAACATTACTGGTGGGATTTGCTGCCATTCAGGTTGGGTATTGATGCTGGATGATCAGGTCCCAACTGAACTTCCTCCCAGACATTTTGACCTTCACAATCATTTCACTTACTGTTGACCAGGGCAGCTCTAGCAGGTCAGAAATGTGGTGAAAGGTTGGAAAGATGGCATCTTATGATGGTGCCAAGTGGAAAGTCACTAACCTCTTCTTTATGACCTCCACTTCCGTCCATTGTATGATGCTGGAGATTGACAGCACACGTTGTACATTTGCATTATGCTCAATTTTAAAGTTTCCATTATGGATTTTGAACACGGGTCATAAAGAGAAGTGAAATACTTAATAAATAGGGTGTCTGTAGAACTCAAATTGTTTGAGCAACTTGTAGTAATGCTCTCACAGTTACAAGATGCCAAAAAACCAATATTCCCTCCATGTACTGTTATTAAAGATTTATCTATAGCTATAAGTATCAGTAGTCACACATTTTTAACTGTTAAGTTATTCATTTTAAATAGTACTTTTTCAAATATTATTTGGAACACTTTCTGAACGCCTTTTAAAATATTGCGACACAAGCTCTCAAGCACGCCCTTTAAACTGAATAAATACCTGTCTTGACAGGAAAATCACCAGTATTCTCTTGGAATGTACGAACCCATTAAAAAAAAAATTAAAGAATAAACCCTGCTGTTTCCGCCAGCTAAATAGCTAGCAGTGAAGGCAGCGTTGCCAGGGTGATGTTACAGGAAGCTTCTCCCTCATCATCCGATCCTGTGACGCCGTGGGTCACGATCTGGGTAAGACGTGTGAAATGATACAGTCGGCTGATGAGAGCTCACGTTCGGCCGAGCCCGGCCCCGATTGGTGGGCGGAGCATGCGGCCCACGGCGGGGCATGATGACTGTGCCAGTCGTGCTGAATGCTGATCACCGGATGGGAATGGGGGCGTCAGGCATTACTGCTTACAAAATCGAGCCCCGCTGCAATGGGATTCCTGACTTCATCAAATCAAGGATCCGAGTCACATGAAAAACACAGTTCTACTACTATGATTTAGTAGATTACTTCTGCAGTCTAATGCATAGGCTATCCTGAGCTAGAGCCTTGGCAATTTTACCAGCAGCACTGTCCCTCCCTATTCAGCAAATTGTACCGGCGGCACTCACCCACCCTAAACTTTACCAATAGGACTCTCCCTCCCATTTCAGTAAATTTTACTTAAAGCACTCACCTTTCCTATTCGGCAGATTTCACTCTCCACCCACACTCATGGGACTTTTATCTACACGTAAATGTTCTGAGGGCAGAATAAATAAATGATTGGTTATCTTTCTGAACCAATCAGATTGTAGAGCAACTAAAAGAGGCGGGACCAAGACATCTGATTGGCTGACCCTGCCTCCTCTAGTTGTGTGGCCCCACCTCCTCTACAATCTGATTGGTTTGGAGAGATAGCCAATCATTTTCCAGTCTGCCATCGGAACATTTTTGTGCAAGTAAAACTCCCATGAGCATTCAGCGCATTTTACCGACAGCACCCCCAAGATTGACAAATTTTACCACCAGCACACCCCCTTGCACGCCTTAAGTTCTACCACCTGCCCCCCGCATGCTGATTAGCAGATTCTCTCTCGTTTCTCCTTTTAGCCTAAGGCCGCCAGAGAACTAAATCTGCCTCTAGTCAGTTAAAATACCCCCCCCAAGCACATGTACATAGCTTAAAGGCCAACAGTGATATCCTTCTGTCGTATCACTCAGCCAAAGTACCTATTCTGCATCAGGGAACCGCAAGTCGCCCATTAACTGCTGCAGCACCTGTTGCTCTCCATTAAACAACAGATTAGGCTGAAGGAGCCCAGAATATTTTAATTAAAAAAGAGCTATACGGAGGGAAATTACGCATTGACATTGACGCAGGGATTTTAACGCAGTAAAAAAACGAAAACATTCCGAAGTAATATAATTAAAAATTATATGACAAATATATTTTTTTATTATATATTACATAATTATATAATACAATTTTTCTATAAGCATTAAATACTGTCGCTGCTATAAAATTAACAAAATAAAATGTGTGCTAACTGACTGCTTGCTGTGCTTTTCAGTTGCCTGTTATATAAGCTAACAGAATGCGTGTCAGCATCGTCCTGCGAATGCCGTCAAAACAGGACTGTTTACAGTGCACCTGCCTGCTCAGAATACATCAATATCTGTCAAGACGAGTCTTTATAAGACAAAAGTATAACAAGGATGGGATGCTTACATAAATGAAAAACATATAACTGATTTATAACCTTAAATGTTCGATAAAAGTGTTCTTAGCCTGTTAGACAAACTTAACTGAGAAGAAAGTGTTACTTACTGCATGCTATGTTAATTGGTATTAATGTTTAGGCCTATATAATCCTACATGAGAGGTATTGCAATTCTCAACGGGAAAAGTTGAATGGAAAATTGGACAGAAATGAAAAAAACGCTACGATAAAACTCTATTTCGCTTAATTTCACTATAAATTAATAGCTGCTTTTCAGAATTGCGTCTTTTAGCGAGAGCTGTAATTTCAGTTGGCTGATTATGTTTCATGGCGATTATTAGGATTTCATTAAGACATTTTTTTTTTTTAAATGTCAAACGGACCCTGAAAAGTGTTTTTTGCACACGATCTAGTGAGGCAATTCTGATATCCATTCTTTTCCCAGAAGTCCCACTTGTTTAGAATTGCAAAGCATTCTCACTGGCTTTAGTTTTGACATAATCCCTCATCTCGTATAGTCTTGAGTACATTTCCATGCAAATAGGGGATACAACTTCTCTATTTTCAGAACAAAATCCTGACACTTGAAGCACCAAGGGAAAATTTTTCAAAATTAACAGGATTCATTCACAGGGTAAATAATATAGCAAGTTGATGCACAACACACAAGACATCACAGGGGAACAAAGTTTTTAAAACAGTTTCCTAAGCAATCTCCTCTGCCGCAACTCACCGCAATACGCCGCAGTCACCTCCGCGCAACTTGCCGCAATAAGAGAGTCATCTGTCTCCTCACAGTGACTCACATGCTGAGTTCAGGTCTTTTAGTTTGGAAATAGTTCGAGTTACACTCACAGGTTAGATACCCAACTTCTACAGTACTGTACAAAAGTCTCTAGCAGCCAAAGAAAGTGCTATTTCAATGATCATGTTGATGTTAGGCTATGATATTATGTCTGTCAAAATATGTCAGCTTTGCCATTTCAACACTTCTCCTGAAGTCACCCCAGCATTTGCAGCGACCGTCCAATACGCCCATGTATTCTACCACACCTCATATGTCTAATGGACAGGGGGCGGTAAAGGGGAGGAAAGTTATGACAGTCCCTAAGAAAAATTGGAGCATAATTGGATTAGTCTGGGTCGGGGGCCCAAGATCTGAAGCATCACCTCTGCTAATCAATTCCTCATAGACTTAAAAAAAAAAAACTAATTTAACTAATGAATTAAGTGAGCTGGTGGTGAAATTTAAATTTATGGAGTTACTGGGTGCCCTTAAGAAAAATTTCTTGTCGATTTGCACGTGTTCTAATACTAAATTGCATTTTTTTCCTTCACACTATTTCCAAATATACTCAGATAAATATTTTGAAACATTTTCCGTGACTGCCGAAGACTTTTGCCCAGCACTGTACGTGTAATTTTTAAAAAGAGAATGAGCACAGAAATGGGGAAAACCACCTGGCCCCACAGCTCGTACGTGAAAAATAAGAATTATAATGTTCCATTGTAATTAGTAGGCAGGGAGAGGATCGTGGTGTGTAGTCCACAAGCAGGAGAAGGATCAAAAGCCAGGAAGAGGCGAATGAAGGCAAGCAAATGTACATCATAACACAAACCCATAGTCCGAAGACGAGCAGATCAGCCACAAAGTCGTATGCAAGGTGTACAGCAGCGCCGTTTCCGAAAGGGGGGGTGGGCTCCAGCAAACAGGGGGGCGTGGCTTTGGCCTGATTCTGCTGATGTCACTCTGGCACTGATTTGCAATTGTTAAGTATGGAACTTCAGAACGTTCTAATGGTGTTCCAACACACGTACTAAGCATCAATGGTTTCAAACTTCCATCCGCGCCTTTCCTCCATCTGTTTATTCAGTGCGCAAGGCAGGGGAGAGGATTACATATAGATTATATAGGATTATCTTATATGTAAATGTCACCACCTGCAGAATGTTTTGCTCAACCAGCTAGCCTGGAAGGACTCGACAGGTCTGGAACACGCAGCAAAATTATCCACCACACTGTGAAAGCAATGTGGAGTTAGAAATCCTAAATCCATACATCCGAAGGACGGGTAACTAAATGTGCTGGAAAGTGGCTGCAAAATGAATCCTTTCTCATATTTTAGTTTGTTGGTTACTTGGTTGCTTCTTTTGTTGTCTTTATGTCTCCTCCAACCAAAAGTCCCGTGTCTTTAACACCTCCGACCACTTACCAGGCGCACCAGCCGATCTCCTATATAGACAGGAGGTCTTCCCTCTCATAAAAGGCTTGGATTTCAATACATTGGGAGCCTTGTGTGGTGAGTGTCTGGTTTAAATGACATTCTCCTATTCTCTGAACCAGACTTATCAAACTCAGAATGCAGCAAGATGACACTCACAGGAGAATCCAACAGGATGCAACGACCTTGAGGTTAATAAGTTTAAAACTTCCGTGTCTGTCTTTAGGTCAGGTGCACAATATAGCATGTTCTATTTTCCATTCATTCGTTCATTTTTCCATTCCACTGGATGTACAGTGTACAGTTTATGTATGGTTCTGATTTGCCCGAGTTAGGGTTAGGGTTAGTTTCTTTGCCACTTAATTATTCAGTGTTAATAAAGCTGTTCAAAATGGCAGCTGCGAATGACAGTATGTCTGACTGTTGTAATAACTGTATCACTGTATTACAGTGGACCAACTCACACAGAGAACTGATTTAATCTCAAAACGGTCCATCATGACGCAGGCAGAATAAAACGAGCACTTACGTTCGGCAGCAAAGCCAGGCTCTGGCACATCACAGGCACCTTCCAGTTTTTTTTGTAGGCTTGTCTTCGGGCAAACAGGTAATGTAATGATTCAGACGTTTGAAGGCTCCCAGCAGGGGCCCTGCTGTAATACCCTTAGGATGCTAACCAGTTATTAGCACACGGATTATTAAATTAGCATATTAGCAATTAGCATCGTACCATTAGTGTTAAAATACTTACACTAAAATTCTCCGGTAAAAAAAATAAATTATCAGCAGTGGCAGCTCTGGAAAAAAAAAACAACTGAATAATGTTTATATTTATATGTTAATCCTTTATAAGGCACTCTAACTCTAGAGTGGTAGGAATGTAACGGATACAATGTCGGCATCGGCGCAGTGGTATTGAGAGCATTCACAGCTAGCGCTCAGGGTGAAGTGCGAGAACAATCGAGCTGGTGCATCAATGAAGACTAAGTAGATATAAAAGGGCCTTAATTATCCGACAGTTTCCTCTGGCTGTCAAACAACAGTTCTCAGAAAAGCGAAAACAACTCAAACCGGACAAACAAAACCATCATTCCAGGTGTGCGGTGGCAATTCAGATTCGGTAAAACTGGGAAAAATGCCGAGAAGAACTGGTAAGCATTTCTGTGATGTTCTGTATCGGTTATGATGGCACAGTAGCCATATGGCTAATTTAAGCATCATCTCTGGAAGGCTTCAGAATCCCTCCGTTCGTCCGCGTCTTTTATTGCTCACCCGCTTGTTTAATTTCTTTAATAGCATCAGGTTTTGTGAGATTTTCACTTCCCCTTCCTTTCCCAGGCAGATGGAGACCTCCTGGTGTTATTAGCTGCCTGTGTTTAATCAGTGCTCTCGCATGTATTAGAGATCAGCTTAAATAACAAATAAAAATAAACAACAAAACAATAAAACTGGGAGCATTACAAGTCAGGCACCATAAAGCCAGGGATTCATCTTCCTGAGTTTCCCGTCTGTCTGTGTCCAGCTTCGGTCATTAGGCCTTTTTTTGGGGCCTGGCACGTGTGTGGCAAGGTAAGGCCGGCTGAGAATGACTCACCTCGAAAATCCCAGCAGCAGATGCTCAGGACGATGCTGAATTCTTCCGCAATGGACCCGTCCAGCTGGCTGAATTAGACATGGAGCATCTAGCAGCTGCTCATGTGTCCTTCACAGAAATATTTTTAATACTGGGCATAAAAGATGTATTTGGACCAGCGCATGTTACAGAAAAAGGAATAATAATAATAATAATAATAACAAGAGTGGGGTGGCACCTCTGGGATCAGGGTTCGAGTCTCTGCCATGGCTCCATACGTGTGGAGTTTGCATGTTCTCCCCGTGTTCTCCGCCAAAGTCCAAAAATATACTGAGGTGAATCGGAGTTACCAAATTGTCTGTAGGTGCAAATGGCGTGTGAGTGTGCCCTGCGATGAATTGGTGCCTGATCCTGGGTTGCTCCCCCCATTGAGCCCGTAATCTCTGGGATAGGCTCCAGACCCCCCGCTACCCTGAATTGGACAAGCAGTTACAGAGGATAGATGGAAAGAAATCTTTTCATTCATTCTACAAAATTTCTAATAAACTATTTTGGGGGGGAAAGCATTGCGTAGGATTATTTGAAACCTTTTCATTTTGTTTTTGCAGATCTTAAATCAGGAGTCATTGTGACCGTACATCAAACATCTTGGCTTTATACAACAGGACTAGATGGTCTGTTTAAATTCAGAAGGTCAGACAATTTTCCCTATGATGTCCGGGTAACGTCGCTTGTTTTTCTGGTTGCATTTCGTAAGTTTGCACTTTTCTGGTCATAGAATCGTGTGCTTGGTGATACTGAGCAGGAAAAGTTTTTCATGATTTGTTTTTTTTTTATTATTTTACAAGATTTAGGTGTTATAATCCATGAAATACCAATTTTGAGATGTGTTTGTGTGTGAGAGAGACTGTGTATGTGTCCATTTTCCATAATCCAGATTTCTGTAATTTAAGGGACTTAAGATAATAAATCTTATAATGCATGCAAGTAATAAAAAGTCTGTTTTTTAGCAATAAAGACAATCCAGAGGTTCTGCCAATGGTTCAGGAATAACAAACTAATGAATCTACGAAGCAAATAAGCAGGAACCAGTGGGGGAAAATTATGATTGCTTATCTTTCCATTTCCTTCATTCTCATCCCCCCTTTTGAAAGAAGCATGGCTCTTTTAAAGTAAGTCCCCTATGGTCATAATTAACCTACTACTGCCCTCATTTGCATAAGGCTTGACTCCTCCCCTCAGCAGGCCAATCATAACGCTCCGATTCTGCTGCCCAGTGACTGGAACAAACGTGTGGTTTCATTCTGAAAATCAGATTCAGGTTTCCATCTGGCGAATGAGCCAGTTCTTTGAAAAACACCAAAGTGTGTGATTTGAACTAACATGTCATAGTCTGTGAATTTTATCTTTTGATGAAACCCTCTAAATCTGAAGCCATTTAGCAAAATAGTCAAGGTTAAATGGTTAATCTAAAGGTAAAGTCGTTTTGATTCCAGGTGCTACTTTTCCCACACTGCCGATTTTCTACACCTCTCATTCAATTATTAATATCTCCTTGGTCAGATAGATTAAGTACACAAACCTACATATTAAGAAATATTTTAGTCCTCAGATTGCATAAAAATCAGCTGTTTTTAGAACCAATAGCATTTTAGAGTTTACAATTTTATTATGATTATTACGTAATTCAGAGACTTAAGGTAATACATATCATAATCTCGAAAACCGCGAAAGTAATGAAATTCTATCGCAAAGGCTTAAATCTGCGCAGAACTGTCTGAACGTGGCGTATGCCTTCTGAGAATGCCCAGTGTGTAGTAAGTAGGTACAATGATGAATAAATAATCAAAGGACAGGAAAGTATGCTAATTTGATCAGATTCAAAGGCAGAAGCTACAAGATTCACCTGTGAAATATCTCAAGGAAAACAGCTTGGAAATTAATATCTGAGTATTGCACTTCTAGGTCTTGTTTACTCTAATAAGTTATCAGAATATTACTGCAGACCCATGCAGAATTTCTCTATAGTGACTCATTCAGTATTACATAACAATATAAGGAGAAGAACCAGGGGTTGGTGTCTGTTAATGCATAACTAATGATAACAAAAGCCAGTTTTGGATGGTGTCTCCTAACAGGATGACCTGCTGTCTCTCTGTGACAGGGAATGCAGTCTTAGGAACAGCTGAGAGAATTTTAGCATTTAAAAAACCCCCAGGAACCCACAAGCTTCCACTTCTGACGATACTCTTAGATACATGGCCGACCCTGTTGTCCGAATCCAAGATTTGCTCTCACCGCTATATGTGTCTTTCATAGGGGAGTAAGATGCACTGGAGGAATACTTTTATGGAGAAAAGTATTGGGGCGCCAATAGTAATTACAGGGATTGGCCATATAAGCCACACCCATTGCTGACATACAGGTGTATCATTAAGCACACAGTCATTCAATCTCCAGCATCAAACAATGGCAACACAGTGGGTGGTCATACAGAAGAGGTTGGTCAACCAAGCACTATCATTGGACAGCTTTCCAACGAGTCAGTTCTCCACATGAGTGCACTGCTAGAGCTGCCCTGGTCAACCTCAAGTGAAGTGATTGTGAAGTGGAAACATCTGGGAGCAAGTTCAGCTGCAAAGTGGCAGCCACAGGAGCTCATAGAAAAGGACCTGATCACCTAACAGCAATACCCAACCTGGATGGCAGCAAATCCCACCAGCAATGAGCCAGCAACTAATGAAAAGCCTAACCAGAAGAGAATAGGCTATTATAGGAACAAGGGGGCCACCGATTTCATATAAATAACCTTTGATTCAGGGCGAGATGTTGGACAAGCTGGTGTTCCAATACCTTTGTCTATATAGTGTTTGTGAAAGCTAATGATGAATGCCATTGTGCCTGTACTCATACTTCTACAAAGCAATAATGTATCATTATCATAATTAGTATTATTAAATAGATTAACAAAAAACCTATGCAACCCCCAACAGAAAAATATAAGATTCAAGATTCAATTATTTATTGTCATGGCAGTAGAATGAAATTGAGATCACAGCTCCCCACGTGGTGTAAACAAAAGACATGACATGTAACATTTAACAATACGTACAAAATATGATGCGGTACAATGATCCCCTACAGATACAAGCAACCCCGTAAAAATATATCAGAGAAAAACAACAAAGTCAACAGACATAAGCTACCAAGAGACCCATAGATTCACGTGTGATTCCCCATCAACAGTGACAATACGCCAGGAAACACAGCAGGACAACAGAAACTCGCTACAAATAAATGTACTGAGTTCCTCTTCTAAACAATCCCACAGTGAGTATTAATTAAAAAGAACATTGTTACAAATAGTCTGATAAATATTAAACTAAACGAAGGTGAAAAAAAGAGTTAGCTACATTTATATACTGTATTACTATGTTTTATAGTTGAGTGATTGATTTCTTTGTTGATATTTTATATAAATACAAAATTTAAATACTTAGACTACAGTGGGTATAGAAAAGAATCACTCCCCTTCAAAATATTCACACGTTGTTGCTTTGAAATGAACACACAAATAAATATTTTTCCAGCTGAATTTACTCAATGCAATTTATAACAGCCAAATGAAAGATATAATAGCAACAGTCCAGAAAAAATAAAATAGAAAATAAAAAATCAGAATCACTGAAACAGTTAAAAAAGAAAAATATTGCACATTGTACAATCACTGTGAAACGATGTGCAATATTTTTCTTTTCATCATATTCACCACTGACTGGTTTTGCATTTCTGTATATGTATATTGTTTTGTATATTTAGTGTCTGTCCTGTGCTGCCTTATGCTGTCTTACACAGTCTTACTTACTTCTGTGTAAAACGTGAAATTTTGTTGTAATATCTGTATGTTGTCTATCTGCACTCGTCTCTTTATGTCTGCACATTGAGCCTGGAGAAATGCGATTTTGTTCAGCTATGTATCCGTTGTTGTACTGTTGTATGGTGTGAATGATAATAAAGTTCACTTACTTAAAAAATACCTGTATACTCAATCAGGTGTAACTAATCACCTTCTCAATTGCACCCGAAGTTAATTTATTTCCACCTGTGATCAATCGTAATCATTCTGATGAGTTCAGCATAAAAACCCCTATTCCTAGGCCATCACAGTGCTTGGAAGTGCAACTGAAAGCAAACAATCTACTGTATGGGCAGCAAGGCACTGTCAAAAAGTTCTCAGGGATGGAGTTGTGGACATGCACAAGTCAGGAGATGGATACAAAAAAAATGAAAGGCTTTATCAGTCCCTCAGAGCACAGTAAAGGGTTCAGTGCTACTTGGACCCTTCCTGGATCAGGCCAACCCTCCAAACTGGATGTAGGAGCAAGAAGGAAACTGATCAGATGGCAGCAGGTACAGGAATTTTTGGCAGAGAGTGGTCATTGTGTAACAACATGTAACAACAATATCACAAATGTGACTTGTATGGAAGGTTTCCAAGGAATAGGCCACTCAGCAAGAAAGGCCATGTTAAGTCTTGATTGAGCTTTGCCAAAACACACCTTGAAGATTCTGAGGCTAAGTGGAAAAAGGTGCTATGGTCAGATCAGACCAAAATCAAACTCTTTGGCCTCAACGCCAAACGGTACATCAGGTACAGCTTGCCGCCCAAAGAACACCATCCCTACAGAAACACATGTCAGGATAGAAGAAAAAATGGATGAATTAAAATACCATCGAATTCTTGAGGAAAACCTGCTGCCCAGAAAGTTGTCAATAGGAAGAAGGTTCACCTTCCAACATGACAGTTACCCTAAGCACACAGTAAAGTTAACCAGACAGTGGCTGATGGAGAAAAAGGTGAATGTCCTTGTGTGGCCTAATCAGAACCCAGACTTAAACCTGAACTTAAACTGAAAATCTGTGGAATGACTTGAAGATTGCAGTCCACCAACAGTCACCATTCAGTTTGACTGAGCTTGGACAGCTCTGTGAAGAAGAGTAGGCAAATACTGCACAGTCTAGATGGGTATCCGAGACTCATGGCTGTAATCAAAGCAAAAGGTGGTTCCACAAAGATCCTTTAACCATCTCAGTGAATCTAGTTATTATTTTATTCTGAACTATTGCTTTTATTTTTCACTTATAAGTTGCGTCGAGTAAATTCAGCTGGAAAAATACGTGTGTCTTCATTTCAGGCTGCAAAGCAACAAAATGTGAATATTTTTAAGGAGGTAATTTTTTTTCTATACAACAACCCACTTCTGGTTTTCCATTTCATATCAAGAACTAAATTAATATAAGGAAATAGGTTCACTCTTATCTTTTGTTATTCTTCTCATGGCTGGTGTGATATTAAGGTTTATTTGTAATGATATGCTTCCCAGTTGGTCTGGTTGATTTTATATTTAATTAGTTCTGCAGGCAGTGGACTTCTGTAATATGGACAGAGAAAAAAACTGAACCACGACTGCATAATAAACAATGGAACGTCTACATTATACTACATAAAGTAATATAATAACGTGTAAATTATCTCTGCATGCTCGTAAGCCCCCAATGAGGTGTCGGTGACTGTAGCTGTACCTCCATGGCCAGATTTAATTTAAAAATCACCGTGTGTAACTCAGTCAAACTTATCACCAAACATTTTTTTTTGAATCCCTGAACACAACAATCACCAGAACCAGAGCACAAATGGACTGTGAATGTGTAAGGGCTCAGCACTATTGCTTGAGATTCTGACTTAATGTTTACTGTTTATAGCAAGTTAACATATAAAGCAGTTCAGGTCTGAATCGAGGGCCGGGGGATGTTCCATAAAGCAGGACGTCTCAGCTGGGTTAACTTAAGCTAGAAGTTATGATTGTTTAATAAGAGTTTAAGTAAGCATTCCTATTGGACAGTAATGATTTCTAACTTGAGTTAACTCAGCTGTGAAGTCTTGCTTTGTGGGACAACCCCCAAGAGTAAAACTCAATTAACCAGTTTTTTGTACACGCTAATCAATGCTTTAAACATGGTAAATCTTTGAACCACCAATCTGTTTATACCAATTGAATACCATCATATTGCAAACACTGTTAACCCATATGATTTCTCTTACTGTACCTGGGAAGGTGAAAAGCAACAATCAGTAATACTCAAACTCAATACTCAGTATTCAAACTGAAATAGATGACAAACTGCTAAACTTCAGCACTGAAGTTATTTGCCGGACATCGCGTGCGGAAACTAACCTGGAATCTGAAATGGAGTTTCTGTTGTGATTTATAGAAAATGATATTAGCTCTAATCTTCCTGCTCTAGTACAGCTGTTTCTAAAAGTGGCGCATTGAAATCCTGTTCCCGAAACACCGATTATGAAGACTTCACGCTTTCATAAAAGGCCAGTCTTTTGTACTTCTGCAACAACAACAAAAAACATCGAAATACTGATTATCAGTTCTCAGTCCTTTCTTTTGGTAAATGACTGTCATACTCAGTCAGGGGACTGTTTTACTTTGTTTCTATCCAACCTCTGGGTCAGGTATTCTTTCAAAACGCTGAGCATCAGTTGCTAAATATAGCGTAAAAAGACATGATAAATAGCTACTTTAACAGGCTGGCAGCATTTAGTCGCTCGCTCATCAAACCGATATTGACGAGGAATGAAAAGACGTCAATGGCATTAAAAGTCTTTCGCAGCTTTCAGCGCAATGAGTGATGATGATGATTATGGATGGCATAGCTAGCTGCTTTTCTCTGCAAGCCTCATTCAGTAAATCAATCACGGTGCCTTAATGATTTTATTCAGCTTCAGGGCGATTGGAAATGTTTCATAATTACATACCCTTCCCAGATAGGCGTTGTACTAATACAAAGTTTTAATCATCTCAAGAACACACAACATTTTACATCCGCGATATTTACATATTGGTACGTATTATCATTTCCATTGCAAAGTTTGACAAGCTATTCATGTCTTGATAGCTGTATATTAGTCTGTATAACTATTTTTAGCTGGTTGTAGAAGTAATTACCAAGTTAATACACTGATTGGGTTCATTGAGCTGATTGATAGATTTACAGATTCGGTTGCAAAGTTTCAAACTGAGAATAGAGTGCTTTTTCAGGCCTACACTACGCTTATGATAATATAATGTAATATAAATAAAAATATTAATATAAATCAAACTAATGGCATGAGGTTGGGCATGTTGTATGGCTTACCACAGGGTTCTCCAGCAGTCTAATGAGATGCACTTAGGCTAAACAGCGTCTCTAAATTGCCTGTTGTGTGTGATTGTGTTTATGCCCTGTGATGGACTGGCATCCCATCCAGCGTGCAACTCAGCCTTGTGTCCTGTGCTGCCTAAAATCCAGGGGACCCTAACCGTATACACTATACGGACAAAAGTATTGTGACCCCTGGCTGTTACGCCTACAGGAACTTTTATGACGTCCCAATCTAAATCCATGGGCGTCACTATGGAGTTGCCCCCCCCTTTGCAGTCATAACAGCTGCCACTCTTCTGGGAAGGCTTTCCACAAGACGTTGGAGTATCTCTGTGGGAATTCACCCAGAACGTGATCAGACACTGGTGTTGGATGTGAAGGCCTGGCTTGCAGTCTCTGCTCTAGTTCATCCCAAAGGTATTCAGTGGGGTTGAGGTCAGGCCTCTGTGTGAGCCAGTAAAGTTCTTCCACATCAAACTCACCCAACCATGCCTTTATGGGCCTTGCTTTGTGCACTTTGTCTATATTGTGTATGACTGACTTATGAATTGAAGTTGTTTCTGATGTGTATTTAATGATTACATACAGTATACGATGCAGAACTTAGAAATGAAAGATATCTCTTCAGCTCCTACATATAGGACTCAGTAGGAACCTGTCTCTTTGTCCTGTAATGGCCCCAAGGTCACATTTCCTTCACTTAACTTATATCAGGAAATGACCCAAAGGTAAACTGCTTTCGATCACAACACCCAAAAATGGACCGTAGCGTTGACACTCAAACACACATTTTTAAAGCGTATGAAAATGATCACCTCAGCAATGCTATTACTCAGCCATCCATCTTAATCCGCTTGCGAGACATGTCTATAGCAAAACATGAAATATATATTAAAAAATATATAAAGAATTTTAAAACTGAAGAGTAAGCTAGCAAATGTTAGGGCATATGGAAGAACTCATCTTGGAAGAAATACTCCTCACCATAACAGCTTCAAAAACAGAAAAGGGAAAAGTCACAGGCTGAATGTCTGCCAGACACATAAAAGACAGACTTCAAAGCCTGCAGCATCACAGGACAGAGAGAGGAAGCAGACAGGAAGTGTGGCAGTGCAGTCAATTTGAGCACTAGTGGATATCTGTGACCTTAGTGTGACCCACAGTACTCTTATGGTACTCCTACAGTGCTCCTACAATACTACCGGTTTACTCCTACTTGGTCTCCTAATCCACAGAAAGGTACTGATTCACATGTATTTTTCAATGACACACCTAATAGAAACTGTAATTATAGCCTTAAAAGAGAGTATGCTTACAACTATTCAACTATTAGTTACGTGATTGATATACCACTCATTAACTAGTTGTTCTAACAATGCAAAAGTCATGGGTTTGAATCCCAGTGAATGCAAAGCTTCGAATAAAAGCTTCAGAAAAATAAACAATGTGAATCAGAATCTGTACCTTTATTTCCAAAATCAGGGCAACAATGTTTGTAAATAATAGTCAGTAAATCGAATCAGTCCTACTTATTCACAAAATACTGAGTCTTGAGTTTTAACAGTAAATTGAATCAGTCCTACTTATTCACAA
>JAODLC010000054.1:26351-90521 GCA_026781145.1 Hippopotamyrus pictus | reverse complement strand
ACTGAGTCTTGAGTTTTAACAGTAAATTGAATCAGTCCTACTTATTCACAAAATACTGAGCCTCGAGATTTAACAGTGAAAGGAATCAGTCCTACTTAATCACAAAATACTGAGTCTTGAGTTTTAACAGTATTATTCACAAAATACTGAGCCTCGAGATTTAACAGTAGAAGGAATCAGTCCTACTTATTCACAAAATACTGAGCCTCGAGATTTAACAGTGAAAGGAATCAGTCCTACTTATTCACAAAATACTGAGTCTTGAGTTTTAACAGTAAATTGAATCAGTCCTACTTATTAACAAAATACTGAGCCTCGAGATTTAACAGTGGAAGGAATCAGTTCTACTTATTCACAAAATACTGAGTCTCAAGTTTGAAAAGTAAATTGAATCAGTCCTACTTATTCACAAAATACTGAGCCTCGAGATTTAACAGTAAAAGGAATCAGTCCTACTTATTCACAAAATACTGAGTCTCAAGATTTAACAGTAAAAGGAATCAGTCCTACTTATTCACAAAATACCGAGTCTTGAGTTTTAACAGTAAAAGGAACCAGTCCTACTTATTCACAAAATACTGAGTCTCAAGTTTTACCAGCAAAAAGCATGTGAAAAATAATCTGCTATGACATGTAAATAAGAATTTAGAGAATGAGGAGGGGGGGGGCTCATTCATGGGATTTTTGGCATTCACTCCTGGAAGGAAGGCCACTGGGCATTCCCCTGAAAGCCAAGTGATGGAGGAGGATGTGAGAAGAAGGTGAGCAGGCGCTAAGCGTTTAACGTTAGTGCTTGGCGTTCTGGTGGAGAGCGAGCAGAACCAAGTCAAGCTCAGAAACAGACTAATGTTTGAATCTACGAAAGACAACACTCGTGAAAAGTGGAGCACAGGCCCCAGTATGGCCTAAAGATTGCATCCTAGTGTCCATCCATCCATCCATCATCTCCCGCTGAATGATTGCATCCTAGCGTAATTAGTGTAATTTCAATATAAATGCTTCTGTACAAAAGTAACATTTTTTCAAATAAGACACCTTATTGCAGGGGTCACCAACATGGTGAAGTTTAGATGAAGCTCAGGAGGGCGTTTCAAACTGGTAGCCCTTCGTATGGCTCAGTACTCCAGAAGTAGCTCACAGTTTCAAAAAGATTAGTGACCGCTGCCTTATTGGTTGCTTTTGAACTTTGAGGCAGGACGTTTTACACCCAATCAGAGTACTGTGTTAACCCTTTGAACCCTATATCCATTTTTGAGCATTGTTCTATCCCTTTAATTTCAGGCTCATTACACTGTATGTACATGATACAGGAAGGTACACGATAGCATTCTTCTTATGAGGAAAAACTACTTGCGCCTATTGGAATTCCTCAATTTTTAGTCTCATCTAATATAAAAATTTGCAGACACTACAAATACAATCTTATAAACATTAAGATTAGACTCTCTGTGATGTGGGAACACAGGGTTTTTCATTGGGGACCTTTCTATGGCTTAGCATTGTGCTGCATGGTTAGTCCCAGACGGAAATCAATATCTTTGATTTTGCATCCATTTGGTAACTTTTATCCATTTGGTAAGTTATGTGATAGACAGCAATGCATGGTTTTATATTTTTATATATTTTATTATTTTATAACATCTGAAAGTAAGTTTAACAGAAAAGCATGGTTTAGTATATGACCCCACTGGATAAACAAGGACACAACAGATGATTTTAGAGTCTATTGCTGAATGTTTATCGTTTTTTTTTTCTCCTATATACACTATGATTGGTAAAGTGAAATTTGAGAAGGAAACTTTTAGACGGCATTTTAGGCTCAATCAACAAACTGGCAAAGCGTCATTGTGTTTACATGTGGGACGTGTTCCAGTTACACAAAGAGTGTGTTCTAGTTCAACTGTTTTGACGGAGCTCAATATCAAACATATATATGCAAACTTTTGTGAATAAAAATTGTGAAAATATCAAGTAATTGTCATACTAATGAATAGAATGCTGCAGTTTGTTGTTATTTCTAGTAGAACTCCAACCCCTTTTGTGTCTTTTTCCATCCCTTTATTTATGGGCTTATAATAAAGAAATTATAAAATAAGTATGTTTCCCCAGACGGGTAGTGTGTGGATCATTGCGGAAACAAACATGCACTTTGTTTTCCATCTAATGTGAATAATATCGATGTTTTATTGATTATTAGGGGTGCTTTTTCAAATGTAAAATATATGCTTCATTGTGCACATGATTACTCTGGAATATAATTAGAGCACAATGTTGCAACAATGTTTGACTACCGGATCAGGTAAGTTCTCCTGATTGTAATGATATGCAATTCATGTCTGTGCGTTACGCCTATCCAAAGTTACGAGCCTGAGATTAATGGGTGCAAAAATCAACACTTCTTGTGTTTGTTGGGTTCTAAGATGAATATTAAGCTGCTGTGTCTTGAGGTGTTTTGATGACTGGTCTTGACTGTTCTTGAAATAAAACCTCGAGTCCTCTATGTTCAAGACCGAAACAACACCGAGTCAAAATAAAGTCGATTCCGAGATGAGACTAAGGCCGCAAAAAAGTGGTCTCGAGATCCAAACTGGTTTCCAGTACTACAACACTAACAGACAGACAGATACACAGAGAGACAGACACGCACACAGTTACACAGAGAGACAGACTGACACACACACAGACACACATAAACACATACAGATAGATGCATAGAGAGACAGACAGACACACAGTTACACAGAGACAGACACACACAGTTACACAGAAAGACAGACACACACAGACACACATAAACACATACAGATAGATACACCGAGAGACAGACACACACACACACAGTTACACAGAGAGACAGACAAACACACAAAGAGACACACATAGACACATACAAATAAATACACAGGGAGACAGACACAGAGACATACAGAGACACACACACACGGAAAAAGACAGACAGCAAGAAAGCAAGAAAGCAAGAAAGAAAGAAAGAAAGAAAGAAAAAGACAAGTGGACTATTAACATTCCCCAAATAATCCTTTTTGGAAGTATAAGGCATGCAGTCCAGGATAAATACAATCACCCTAAAAAGTATCATTTGCAGCCGATGTTTGCCCAAGGGGATAAACCTGAAATCTAATTGTAATGCAAGACTCAGACTGCGTAGCGTAACTCCTTAGACATCACAGGGTAAACATTTCACCTGCTTGTAGCTACCTGTCCCAGGTGACACCAAAAGGCTGTTTCCCATCGATCGTTCGTGTTCTTTGCTTTGACGTCATATGCATGACAAGCGTGAAAAAAGAAAAAACAAAAATAACTGATTTTGTTTCATTGCGTGGATAGTGTGCAAACTGACTTAAGGATCTCAAGCATGTGTCTTTTATGGGGTCAATGTCATAATTTAGTAATTTAGTAAATTTGCCATCATTTAGTAATTCTTTCATTTGCAACATGTGATGACAGCTGGTACCAGTATCAAACGTCATTTTCATTGTCAGTAATTGAGTTTTCTGAAGCTGGCCAATCACATTAATTGTCTTGCACAATTAAAGCGGAGAAAAGTGTAAAATTGTCTGAATCTCGTGAACAAATGAGTTACTGTGTATGTATGTTAGCCTTGGTCTGTTACTCAGTGAGGCCATTAACGTTAGTATTAAAAAAGAGAAAACGTTAGCTTAACTCATTTCTCTTCTTGCAGAATTACCGATAAGGCCTCCATCAGCATTCTTAAGACACTGTCCGTCTCTGATGTCACCTTGTGACTCCCGTGTTTATCTTCCGGGTGTAGCTTTAATCAGACCAATCTGCTCGGAAACACTGCCGCCAACTCAGTGGGACTCCTGCACACAGCCACCCCTGATGACACGTAGCCGGAGACGGGATGGAGCCGCAAGGTGTTGTCCAGGGTGACTGAAGATGAAAACAAACACACTGCACATATAAAAAGGGAAACTTTCAGAGGGATGAAACGGTAAGACAGCTCTGACTGTCATGTCTCAGCCGACTAAAAAGAGGATCCTTGAAGACTTGAACATCCTTTACAAGGGTAGTAAAGACTCAAGGACGAAGAGTATCAGAATTTCCATAGCAACCGCTTGCTTCTTGGCCAACTCGTAAGCCCGGTGTCACGTGATGTGCCCTCTAAAGTCCAGCATACTTTTGTAGACACTGGGACTCCGCGGGGGATCTCAAAACAGCAGGAGTGAATATTCCTCCCTAATCTAGAAGGTTCTTAAGTTACTTGCGCACCTTTTTATGGCCTTATGCATTAATTTTCCCAGTCAGACTAACAAAAAAGTTACCATTAACGACCATCTCCGGGGTGAGGGCACTTCTTAAAATTCTCACTCATATGCAAACTCTCAGCTTAATCACATTAAGTTCCTTTGTCTAGACTGGAAAAAAACATCACAAATGCCATTTACACATTTAACGGCCTGACTCATGTTTGTGAGTAATTTTGTATCGTCTTTTAAATTTCGAAACAATTTAAAACGCTGCTGCGGTTGTTCTATTGGGCATTTATTATGCAATAACCATGTTATAGTCTAATTTACTTAATAATTAGTAATCAAACGTGTCATCTTAATTTCAATAACATACGGTTTTTTTCCGCAGAGTAGGAAAACCACGCAATTTGCTAAAATATTGGTTTTTCTGAAACACATTGCTCCGGCAGAAAATGTCATTTGTTCCCTAAACATTCCGTACCTGCTCAGTCATTTTCATGCATCATATTCAGATCGCAGATGTGCTGTGGTGCTGTAGGAGGTATAGCAGTACCGAAATTTTCCATGAAAAACTAACGCGGTAATTAACACTGTGAAAAAGACCGCAGGCAACAGGAAGGTAAGGACCCTGGTATGACTTCTAGGTCTCCATAACGAATTATACTTTGGGTGGAGTGGGGGGGGGAGTGGAATAACTTTGTGATAAAGAGTGAGATGTAACTTGATCCCTCGAAAACAGCACTCCACCTGAACTATACCAGTATTATTCATTTGTATAATTGGGTGAAATTATTAGCAAAAAGCATTCGCTAATCAAAAATCAGGGTGGCTCAATTCCATTGAGAAGCCTGCCTTGATTTAAAAAAACACTTTCAAATACTTTGAAAGTACTGAGAAAGTGTATGAACACTTAGCATATATGACGATATACGAATAGTGCATTGTTCGTTACGTCTGAAGTGTGGATCGCGTATATCTGCTGTCTCGTTCGGGGAGGATAATTAAAGCTTCTTCCACAGCAGGTAGTCCTGGCTTCTTCTTAACCTCTGCAGCGAGACGACGGACCTCGGTGACCTCTCGCTGGATCAAAAGCAAATCCCCGGGAGAGTCGCACTGTAATTGCCAGTGAGAGTAACTGCCTCTTCGCTCTGCCACTTTCCCGGTCTAGAAGGCTTGTCTCCAAGATCAGACCGGGGAAAAAATATCACCAGTAAACAAACAAACAAGGTCATTAGAAGCAGTTCTGGAACTTCTGTGAGACAAGACTTCTATAAAACCATACACTGACATTTTGAGTTTTATTGTTTATCCAATACTTAATTATACCATGAGTATTTCACTAGAATTTAAATAATTTATTTTAATATATGTATTTATTAAATACAGACATTTAAACCAACAGTAATTTCTTTTCAGACATCTTCAAATATTTTAACTTTTTATAATTTGAATTCACTATTTATTAGCAATTATTAGTTGCAAATATTTTACACATACACTTCATTGTTAACTTTTTCTTTGTACCAGGTAAAACTGGAAGCATATTAAAAAGAAGATATTGTTGTTGGTCTCTCTTCCCGTTTCAGGTAGAATTAAATGGTGCAAAAGTAAATTAGGTAATTGTGACATCCATAAATAAAACCAGATGTGAATTGTACCTTGACATGAATGAACTGGAGAGAAACATTTATGGAAATTTTGGAGCTGTGCATTTAGGCACATATTTAACCATTTCAGGTAGCTGGTGTTTCATATTCAGGCAGATTGCTCAAATACTCCCCTTTCTCTGTGGTCTGTAAGGCCATTGATTAATACTTGGTTTTTACCAAAGTGGTTGAACAGGACTCATTGTGATATATTTACGCTGGCGAGTTCTCTGCTCCCATTAAGCCTGATCTGAATACAGCCATTAGAATTTTCAGCGGAGTATTTCTTATTATGCTGTCGTTTCTGTGTTTTTCTTTTTCCATTCCTTTTCCTGGATAAAAAAAAGATCTCTTGATGAATTATAGAACTAGTGTAAGACTGAAGGTAAAATAATATCCAGCAGAAATGCACCTGGCATACTGTCCTCGGAAAGCGTACCCTTTCGCAAAGCTATTATTGCGTGGTCAATAGCTCAGTTATGTAAGACAGAGCAGGGGAAGAGAAGAAGTCCACTGAAGGGGAACTTATTTTTGTTGTTGTTTCTTTCTTGGGTATTTATTCACAGTGATATTTAAGAATTTCCCAAAGCGGGCTGCGTTCTTTGATTTAGTCACTTACAAGCAAACATAGAGAGCTGTAGCTTTTCAGATATGCGACCGTGTCCTTCTGGAGGGATGATCGTGCAACCTAGGTTCTGCAGATTCTGTATGCATACAGGGGGTGGTGTGCGACTCTCTGGGGTAGGCCTCTGTTCAAATGATCGGAAGGTTGCTGGTTCAAGTCCCAAACCAGAGCACTCACATAGCTATTGATCCCTCAAGCAAGGCTCTTACCCCCAAAAATGCTCCAGAGACTGTCAGACCATGCTGTCTACATCAAGGCCCTGTATCACAGTCAGATTTATTGGTTAGATAGATAAACTGTAGGAGTTAAGGTAGTCCGGGTTAAATGTAAGTGAACAAAAATAAAGTCTTTAAACTGAGGTACCTTAAATCCGACAAGTTATCTAGCTGACCAAGAAATCTGACTTCACGACACTTGGCCCCAGGCATCATTCTCACATTGGTGTGTCTTCAAATATTCCTGTGTTCCTCTAGAGAGAGAGAATTTCGCAATATTTTTTCAGGCTTGTCAAAGTTACACCTGTCGTGCTCATACAGTAAAATTAATCACACCACATGCTGGTGCATAGTCGTTTCTCGTTAGTGGTTCCACCTGGTTAGAGCCTCTGCGCTTCTTGGAAAATACATGAAATGTTCCGAATTTGAAAAGGCTACAATTCCACATTAATGTCTCCTTGGTGATTGGGCTCTCTGTGTTAAATTGCTCTGTGCTTGTTTTTAAAACGGCGAGTCCTCATCCAGGGCTCATTAGGCAACGCAGGCCAAGGGAGCCATCTTCTGAGGGGGGTGTCAAGTTTGCAATTCCAGTTCGACTGGGGTGGTGCTCGGGGTGGGGTGACACTTCGACCGGTACTCGTCCTCATCATCCAGGTTCAGATACTTTGAATTTCTTGCCCTAACTCCGCTGCTGACGGCGATTATGCCTAACAGGAACCACAACCTGTGCTGTCTCCGAGCGGCGCAAGGGGAACCTTACTACTGCCAAAAAGCAGAAATGACCCTGGCTGGGACTGAGTTCATTAATGATGGCCAAACAAAGCTTCATGAACCATTTTCTGTGTCTTCTTACCCCACTAGATGGTGCTCTCTGTTCAAAGCATGCCTCAAAGCAAACCAAGAGCACCATCTAGTGGAGTCAGAAAATACAGCAAATGGTTCACGAAGCCTTATTTGGCCATCACTAGACGTTGCTCCAGACTCACCAGGCTGGGACTTACTCTGCTCCACCTCCTGCTGGCGTCCAATGGTACTGTGACTGCCTCTCAATGCGTCTTTGTGGCCCAAGTTAAACCACACCCAAATTACACCTCCATGTTTAAAGACAAAAAAAAAACCGACATGAGAAACAAATTCTGATCTGGCTACTTTTGGGGTTGGCATACACTGAAAAAAAGAACTTCTCTGTGATTCATTTCACTTTTAATCTGCCGATAAAATCTTGTTGGGATAAAGTACTCCATATTCCGTCATCCTGTGTTATATGATGTGCATTATAAAAAGTCCCTTAATCAAAAGCCTGCTTTATCGAGGATGCTTTCCGGGAGATGGAATGGGATTTTAAATACTGTATTTCAGAAAAAAATCAATAATAACTGGGCATGTTTCATATTTTAGCTGCCAAGGAAAATATGTCAAGTTAAGAATGATACGCAGATAATGGTTTCTTGAAAATACTGTAAAGGACCTTTGCAGAAGAAATGGGTTTGTCCATTTCAAAAACGCTATCAGTGTAAAATTCATTTCTATTGCTTCCAATGCTAAATCAGCTCCAGAACATTATTTTCCCCTCAGCTTATTGCAAAGGATGATAAACAACTTTACATTCTGGAAAAGGGTTGTATAGATGGATGTCTCGAGGGCAGTTTGCAGTATTATAATCTGTCTAAACGTAATATTATGTGGGTTCTGTTACTGTGTGTATGATATGGGGAGCTAAAAAGCAATTTACCCAGTTTAATAATAATATCAAGAAAGCGCTGGAAAACGAATATTAACTTTCACTTGCTTTCGCGTGCATAGTCGTTTCTCGTTCTCGTTCTCGTTCATAGGTATAAGCTCCCAAACATCTCCGGATCACACTGGAATAGGTTGAGAAGTTCTCTGTGTAAGGAGCTGACGCTGAAGACGACCTGTAACAAAGTGCGTCAGAAGAAAGCCATCCAGGCTTAGAGACGCGAGTCTGGCATGACGTGTCTTATTAATGCAGTCAACGGGAGAATTATTCAGGAGCAGGGGGCCGTGTGAATGTTGTACAAGGCTCCAGACCACAGCGCCAAGATGGCACGGACGGCAGAGATTATTCTGAAGCACTTTTTATATAAATGTCCAATATGTCTGATTTATTCGACTGAGACTCAGTGAGAGGTACTGTGGCTTTATGCCTTCAAAGCAGAGGGGTTGATGGCTGTGGAGTTTTTGTGAGTGTTTTTTCTGGGTACTTTGGCGCTTCTCAACCCTGTCCTTGGGGACCTCCAGACAAGTCACGTTTTTGCTCCCTCCCTGCTCTCAGCCAATCAAGAACACCGAATTCATGGTACAGGTACGTTGGAAGCTGGGAGGGAGCAAAAATGTGGATCGTACCTGTGGACCGGGTTGGGATAACACTGCTCTAGGTGTGAACTGGTGACCCAAAGTAACCCATAGTGATTGATTGTGTGCCAGTGTAGTTTGTCCTGTGATGGACTGGCATCACATCCAGGGTGTCCCCTGCCTTGTCCTTCCTTCCTGGGGCACTGCAGGATCATCCTGACCCTGTCCTGCATAAACAGATGATGGACAGATGTAAACTAGTGGCCAAAATTGTGGAAACACCTAGGATTTTTGGCATTACGCTTTAAAAATTACTACATTAATATCGTCAGGAATGTTTCTAAACTGTATAATCAAGGAGTGTTACAAAAATCATTCATTGGACAATTAAATAAGTGGAGAAACAGTTGAATAGAGTTCTCCGATCTCTCAAAACTGGAAGTGTTTCCACAGTTTTGGCCACTAGGGTATTCATTCACATCCAGTGCTGGAAATGCAAATTTAGCTAGAAATATGTGGCCAGAAAATCACTCATTTGTCGCACGATTTCATAAAAATATAAATATCAAACGTCACGTATTCCGAAGGAAAGGGACATCGGCGGAGTGGCGGGTGGCTCACTCATTTTCACTAAAGTGAACATTAATTGGCCCCTCAGGGTTAATGCTGCTGGCCTTCTTTAATAGACTGGAAAGTACAGTCTGACAGATACAAAGTGGTCCCCTTGGCACTAAAGGGCGATTGATTTCCTTTTGTATTCCATCAGGCTCCTCAGAACGCGCTCTGTAAAGCGTGTTAAAGGACAGGAGTCATTCCGTCAGGCCCGGACGGAAAACACCGATCGAGGAGCATCGATCCGCATCGTCGGCAGGCGCGGAAGGTCGTGACAGGGCGAGTCCGACATTCCCCGCGTCGACCTTGGGTCTTGTCATCTTTTATTTCAGCTCCTGCACTCAGCAAATCGGTGCCGCAAACTCTTAAACACGGAAAATAGCGAGTGATACTGCAGAATGAGAAAAATCACAGGTGCAAAAACACACACTTTACTCTCCGTCCGTCTTCCCGGCGGCGGGGATGTACCAATAATTTATTGAGTGACCTCAGCCCAGGAAAGATGATGCCATCTTCTATTTTTAACGTGCATAACAAACATCTACAGAAGACAGAAAAAGCGCCAAAGGCTACTTTGTTACACATGAACAAAAGAATGGGCTATAATGCTGGATGGTCTTTAACTTACTCACCCAAGAGTCAGGAAAAGATGTATTATATAAGAAATATTCCCGGTCTGTGGAAGACAGTGTACCGCACTTTTACAGAATTACTAAACCAGCCTGTTATGCTAACATATTATCATATTATCTGTCAGCAAACACAAGGGAACCATATTTATCAGCACAACCTGGAGTGTCACTAGAGATTTATGAAAAGCTCGGGGCTGAACCTTTACTTGGGGGGGGGTCTGCTTTTCATAAAAATGAGGACACACTATTAAACTAATTATTGCATATCTATTGAGGGGGTTAAAGTCTCCCTAAAACAGGCCTAGAGACACCCGGAGCAGAATCGAACTAAAGATCAGTGGCCTGAAAATGGATGGATGGGGGGACTCATGTTCCTGGTGGCGTAACGTCAGTAACAGTCACAAAGGCCGTGACATTTTACTTTGTTACTTATTTACACATCTATCCTGCAATGTCAGGAAACAAATCAAACAAGTGTCTTGGTGATGTGGAGTATGTTAGTATTCAGAGTGGGGGGTGGTGGGGTGGTGGGGGGGAGGGATGGTTTAAGAAGGTTACACGGGACACCCGCCAGCGGCAAATCAGACTCACAGATTCGCCCGAACCGCATGTTCACAGACCACGTGTAAGAAATCACGGTGGGGATCACAGACCCTGCCGAGGGCCGGATCCGAGAAAACAACACCAGGGGCACGGGGTGAAAATGACCCCCCCCAGCCTCTGTGCCACCCACGCGATTCCTCTTCTGTAGTAAAATAAAGCCGGTGAATCAGCATGCATGTAACAGGATGGCTGGAGTACTTAACCCCATTGTTCAGGGAAAAACACCCCAAATGTTAAATGGAGTGCCAAAGCGGTCATTTGGGGCCCCCGTAAAGAAACTCGGGGTAAACGCACAGAGGAATGAGTAAATAAATCGATTAAACTAGTTGCGCAAAATTCCGGCCTCAGTGTGGAAGCAGATCGATACAAGGATCATCTCTTGACATACTTAAATCTATGTTCTTAGTCCAATAATTGCCAAGGACCTAATTAGATCCCCATCTATCTCCCCTAACAATTTATCCGATACGAGGTCACGGTGATCCTGCAGTCCATCCTGAGAAGCCCAGGGCACGAGGCAGGGGGCGCCGTGGATGGGATCATTTATTTTTTTTCCTACAATATATCCGGTATAAATAAACTCAGAATGTATTCCAGGTTCCAGACCTCATCCTCCCAAACCTCTCTGTCCGAGCATCATTGAAAAACTGCAGCGTCAGTTCAGGGCGTTTCACCAAAACCCGCGAGCGGAAGAGTTAGCGATTCGGAAAAATATACTACGTGAAAGCCAGAGCGGTAATGGGGAAAAAAGGATGGAGGAAAGATCAGAGGGCAACTTCCCGTCAGGTCAGCTCAAAGAGGAAGTGATTAATTAGCTGAAGCGGCTGCTCTGCCCCCCCGCTAAGAGGCAGGGAGATGAACAGACTGATATCCCGCTGCACCTCAGGGCTAATTGGCAGGAGAAGCTCTTCCTCTTTCGTTTATTCCTCTATGCCCTTCCGTTATAAGCTCTTTAAAGACAGAGGCGTCAGAAGACGAGCGAGACGGGATTTCCCGGAGACAGTATCCCATGTCCGGTTTCGTTTTTGACAGGATTACGTTCAGCCCTGGATTCCGTCCCAGGAATGTTACACCCCCGTTGCATCAGTTATCACTTTAAAAAAAGGTCTTTTTTAACCCCCCTCCTGTGAAATTCGAAAAATGGCCAGATAATTGGGCTGCAGAATGAGGCATCCAAATGAGCTGTGATTTTTCTATAGTAGCTGTATTATCTGTTATCGCCACGAGCTGGAACGAGCCGGATGCTTTTCGCCTCAGCAGGCCAACGCGCGGGATTCGGCAGGTACCCGTATCAATGGCCTTTATTTGGATAAACGCCAGCAGAATAGTCACTGACGAACTCTAACCCTTTCAAGGATGGGCTCTGTTAGACTCAAGGCCCCCCAAAGGCTTATATAAGTAAATATCCCCTTCTCACACTTAATCCCAACCAAGGGCTGTATATAGGTGCCACAGGTACAGCTTAACACTGGGCAAGAGAAAAAAACAACAAAAGAAATGCTTAGGGCATGACCCCCCCCCCCAGCAAAATAAATTGCACCCCTGGAGCATCTCACCACTGCCCCCCCATCCTAGTCAGCCAGCACAAAGAGCCCCTCAGTGTCAGACTTCCTACACCCCACAAAGCGAGTAGCTGGACCTGTTCCGCATCTCGGGTGGGGAGAAGCCCTCACTGCCCCCCCCCGTGTCAACCAGCACCCACTCAGCAGCGAAACCAGCCCCCACCTCCCAGACTCGGAGACGCGGCTGAGCTGAACGCCACCTGCCATTGCCAGGCTCGCCCGCACGGCTGCCCGCCGCCTCTCTCTCCCATTAACGCCGAGAGCAGCTGGGCTGACTGTCCTGTGCACTATAATTACTGCACTTTGTATCAGGGGCACAATCCGGGGGCCCCTAGGTTATGAACTGGCCCTGTACCCTAAGTCAGTCTTTAAGTCAAATTGTAGGTAAGTCAGAACAATAATAATAATAATAAGGTGCCACTTTACAATAAGGCTACCTATATAAAGGGTTTATGAATGGTTTATAATCTGGTTATTAATTAGGTTATAACACTTTGTAAATTATTAATAGACAATTTTCAACAAGTTATAACACAGTTTTCTCTTTATTAATGAGTTACTACTATTTATAAGTGGCAAAAGGGAGCCTTATTGTAAAGTAGTACCAATAATAATAATAATAATAATAATAATAATACAGTAATAATATAAGTAGGTATACATCTGGTTCTGTACTGTACCTCGAGCCTATTGTAATATGTCTTTAAGATATAAACGCTGATGCATGCTCTGTGTGCATGATGTACATTTATCAAGAGTGTCGTGGTATAAAAGGTTTTGTTAGATATTCACTAATACAATGCAGGTGACGAACCGCAGAAGCGATGTTTTCACGAGCGCCACAAAGCCGTGCGCGTGTTCGTTACTACGAACCATTGCATTTATCCCGAATTTTTAATATAATGCTGACTGTCCGTTTGCACATTTACGCCATTAGGTTAAAGGTTCCATCCATCTTCTGTAACTGCTTATCCTATTCAGGGTTGCAGTGGGGGGGGGGGCAAGGAACAACCCAGGATGCAGTGCCAACCCATCACAGTGCCCGCTCACACACGCGCACCTAGGGACAATTTGGTAACTCTAATTAACCTCGACATGTTTTTGGACTGTGTGGGGGGGGGAACCCCACGATGACACGGAGAGAACATACAAACTCCACACGCGTGGTGCAATGGCAGAGACGCAAACCTTCGTCCCAGAGGTGTGAGGTAACTGTTAACCACCAGGAGGGGGGGTGAAATTACTTTTTGAGTGGAGGACCAGAAACAACAGACCTCAGCCTGCCAGCTTACCCAGCAATCTGTCCAGATTTCCCCCAATCTCCCTCTTCACTGAATTCTATCCTTTCCATCATTACAGGAGCCGATTACGCTTAGCTAGCTCCCTGTGTGCCCTACTGACCCCCAGTCAGCTCGTTAACTCGGTGCCCAGCGCCATTCCCACATCTCGCCGGTAACTCCCGTGCCAGCCCGCGACATCAGCGCTATTGTGAAGGTACATCGGCAGTAGAATACTGGATTAATGAAACGTCCCATTTTTCAAGAGAATTTGAGGGCATCCCAGGGTATAAAGGCAAGTGTGCTTCAGCGTCTTTTCTGCTTAGTGTGGAATGATCTTTTCGCTCACTTTCGCCGCACGCGAGAGCCGACGGTGATTAGGAGGTAAAGGTCACTCCCCCCCTCCTCCCCACCACCAATATGGTATCTTCCATGTATCTGCATTTCATAATGATTTTGTGGGCCAGAAGCTCCATAATGATTTTTAACAAGGGTCTTCTGTAACTCATTTGTGACAGTCACAGAGTGGCCATTAGTGACTTTAATGATATCTTTGGTCTCCCTTTGCCATTGCAGGATAATTATATATGACCGTTACTGCATAGTGGAAAGGTTTTTTTTTCCCCCTGTGCTTTTCATGTTGGAGGGGAAAAGATTAATAGGCTTGATTTATTATTCTGCTCGATTGTAGCAACACACCTTTGAAGTCATGCCATTGATATTAAAATTATAATATAAAAATCACCATCAGAAAGAGATGGACATTCCCCAGTCCAGGGGGAATTTATGATGGTCTTAAAGCAGTGGTCTCCAACCTTTTTTACAGTGAGAGCTACTATTACAAGAACAACTAGGAAACTACTAATCACAATGGGATATTTTGCCAATTGGGGGAAAGGTGTTGCGATGGAAAACCGTCGTGCTGTTGGTGGGAATCGGTGACAGTCACGCCACTGTCTGTGGTTCCCATTGGCGCCATTTTGGCCGATTTAGCACGTCGAATCGTCGTCGGAGCCGGTTAGTGACACCAAGCTCTCTGACTGCGCCGTACGTCAACCACCTCTAGTCGTGGCGGCGTGTGCCTGCACACATTTCCGCGATCGATGGGATCTGGTGGCAGCTGATCGATCGTCGCCCCAGGATGGCGCTATTTTCTCGCCGTCAACTTGGTGTGTTCGAGGTTTTAGAAATCGACCTGTCAATCGCCAACGACCAGTTGGCGACCACTGTCTTAGAGCATTGAGCAGCTATGTTTCTTTAGGATTTATTTATGGTTTGGGAAATGTTATTGCCAGGATTCCCCTCAGGGAAAGCAAAGGGGTCGCTATTATCCCCAACATGAATCCTACGATACCCCGTTATTCCCTGGTCAAGTCTGTCCTCTATTACCAACGCTGTCCATGCGAAAAGCCAGTGCTAAATTAGGTGTGAGGTGATGCGAATTAACTAACCTTATGTGGGACACACATGTCGAGACTGTACGACAAAATTAATTTTTTTCTTTAACCTCCTTTCACGACATCTTTTTGATATTCTTGCCAAGTGATAAAAACGGTGCGGGTGATTAGAAGTGTCAATTTCCATTGGACTGTTTTTTGAAGGAAATAGACAAGTGGAAATTATTTAATGCTGCATTATTATTGCTGTGCCTTCACACCTTCAGGGTTGTGGGTATATCTTGCTCCTTACAGTGTGTGTGTGTGTGTGTGTGTGCGTGCGTGCGTGTGTGTGTGTGTGGATTATGTTTATGTTACATTGTGGGGACAAAATATTCCCCACAATGTAATAAAAAACATTTTTTTCGACATTGTGGGGTCCCTACAAAGATCTGTGAACACGATGAAATAACTCAAAATGCCAAAATGCTCATATTTTGTTTGGTTACTTATGGTTAAGGTTATGGCTGAGTAGGGGTTAATGTCGTCATGTTGGGATTAGCGTTTTCCCCATAGAAATGAATGGAGAGTCCCCATAGTTTGCTTGTTCTCCCTCCGTTTGTATAGGTTTCTTCCAGCAGTCTAGAAGCATGTGATTATATAAATTGGTAACCATGTCTTTACTGTGAATTGCCGATAATGTGTGAGTGAGTGGTCTCCCATTGACTAGCATGTCATTCACTGTGTTTCCTGCCTCGTGCCCAGTGCATTTTGGGATAGACTCCAGCCTCACTGTGATTCTGCACAGTATGGATGATGGATGGAATCCCTGACTCCATTGACCAGTGCTGTGAAGGTCTTCCATTAGATTCACATATTATTGGATTCGTGTAAGAAAATGTTATTTATATGAAATGGTGTGGTGTGTGTAGCTCAGCTGTGCTTGTGTTCAGAAGGTCCTGAGTTCAAATCCCATAGCCGGCAGAATGTTTTCAGTTTTGGGTTCTCTTGCAAGGAGGTTAAACCCAAATCGCCCCAGGGAACTGGGTAACCCTGCTTTCTCAACTGTGCACCGCTTTGGATTAAATCATCTGTTGAGTAAATAAAATAGAATCGTCCGTCATCTAAACAAACTCAAGATGAGGGTTGCAAGATGAAATGGATCAGAGACATTAAATGCTTTTAAAAGAGCAACATTAATATGCAGATGTTAAGGATGCTGATCTGTAAACAGAATTTTGTCTATTGAAATCTTGGGAGTTGCTTTAGACAAACATGTCAAATCACTAATCATCAGAGTCAATGAAATTATAACCGAGGGAGACAAAAAAAAGTAAAACATGGTGTCATCATTAAAAGGATGTAACAGGATTTCGTTGGAAATGGTGTGTGACTGCATCAGGACAGGTAGTGAAGAATTTGTGTGGATATTCTGGATACTGTAATCATATGATATTGGTTAAACAACTGCAATTTTATGCAGGTTTAAATGTTCTCACAGAAAATCTACTTTTTTTTTAAAAAAAAAAAGATAGATATGAAACATATTCTGCAGCACCGGATCAGAGTGGGGGGGGGGGGGGGATGGGAAAAAAGCTACACATCACTGATGATGTGTCCAACTGCATGGTGAGATGTATGAATCATCTAATTCGATGTGGCTCAGACAGTGACATCCAGGGACGGGTTGGATGACAACCATGGCCAGTGACAGCTGAAGAGACGGCAGCAGGGCTGTCGAGGGTTAACAGCTACGGGGAACTCTTCCACGAGATACTTCTGTGGGTGTAGGGTTAGGGAGGATGAGAATCCTAGCTGGATTAATCGTCACTCAAGACAACAGTACAAATGGAATGCGAAAAACGGTACCCAGGTCTGCAAAAACAGGTATGAGATGTAGACCGTCCAGGTGAAGAAGGAGGAACAGAATCTGCTGAGACATCGGAGGAGGTCTACTGAGACCCCAGAAGCTCCTGGGTCCCCCAGCCCAAGCTTAAGCGAAATGCAGAGGCCCGTTGACCAAGTCCGAAAGGAAAGGGAAGAACGGAAAATCAGTCACCTCCTTCAAAGCTACCCAGAAGCTGAAGCAGCGTTGCTTCGTATGGGAATACCGAGCTACGCCTCCTGTTCATCAGTCACATTAAGGACTTCATGGTACAGAGATCCATCTGATACCAATGTCTCTGTGCCCAGCATAGAAGTGACGATTGGAAGGATTTAGTCACAAGATTTAGGCACAAGGCAAGGAAAGACAGCAATCAGTCCAGGAGGTGGTGGGATAGAGTGTGGAGAAGGTGCGTCCCAGCAGGATGGTGGGGCTGCAGGGTGCATGGATTAGCTGGACATCAAGTTCCTGATACAGTTTGTCTGTCATTCCCAGCCCAAAGACCCTGGGAGATGGGCTCTATCTCTGACACCAGGGCCAGCAGCTAAAGGTGACAGCAGATGTCCTCTGCAAGGGGATCATTGGGAACCAGCGGCTCCACCCCGCAAAGAAGGCCAACGCTATGTCAAGGCAGGACAGAAGCCATAGCCAGCAGCGGCAGGTGGGTTCCTCATGACCAAATGGGACTGGCAGCAGAAGGTCGACCTGGGCAAGCAGCTCAGGTTCCCATAATCTGTTACGAGAACCGTGCTTAGGCCAAGCACTGCTATCTGAAAGTTCAAGACAGCTGGTTCTGTTGGATTACCAGGTAGAGGTGGGGCATGAGAGGAAGAGGTCCAAATCCGAGGTTCTGGTATGGGAGTTTTCATCCATCAAGGTGAGTTGCAGAGGTTTTGTAAGGGAGCTTCTCCAATGGGTCCATAAGATCCACGGCATCACAGGTCTGTGCAGAAAAAAATGATCATAAGAACATAAGAAATTTACAAACGAGAGGAGAGAAATAATAGCTCTAGCTCAAATTTTAGCTTGCACTACACTAACAGAAAGATTATTCCATAGTCTAACAACACGCTGTGTAAAGAAGTTCTTTCTCAAATCCATTTTAAAATGTTCTCCCGCTAATTTCCACTTATGGCCACGGGTTCTAGTATTTAAACTAATATTGAAGTAGCCATTTATCTGAACAGCATCCAGACTTGTTAGAACCTTATATACCTGGATCATGTCCCCCCATCAAGGACATGACAAAGACCACACAGAGGGAGACTGATGGACCAAACCAGCTACTCAGACACAAGTTAGGGTCTAATCAACCTAGGCTAGCCCTCTCCTGCCCCTCCTCTACCCAGTAATACAACAGAACCAGAGATATGATTGTTGACTCCAGGTCCAAACACTGATAACGTGTCTAAGTGCACCTGAAGATCTAGTATTTCATCTAATCACCTACATCTCAGTCAATAGATTTCAGTAGAGGACACTACCTCAGCCTTGAGAATCTCAGATTTTAATCTTGCATAGTTGCTGATTTTATAACCAGAGCCCTTTGTAAAAAGCAATGACTTGTAATTATCCCTTTTGTTGAAAACAGACTGTTAAAAGCAGTTGTGTTAGGAGGGGAAATGGGATTTAATTGTAGTAATCCATCTACTCCATGTTTCCATTTGATTGTCCTGCTACACAACTGTCACACTACTCAGGGATGGATTACAATGCCACTAGTGGAGTCAAAGATTGCTTTGAGCAGTTTTTTCTGCAGAAATTTTATATTGTAATATTTCCAAGAATACATTGCAGTAAGTGCCAGTTCCATAGCAGAGTCTCTTTTGAGACATATTTCACCATCTGACTCACGTATCACACATTGAAATGACTACTTACTCAATGCTGCTTTGGTTTTGCAAGGTCACTCCCAGAGCATCATTTTATTTATATTTATTTAGCAAATGCTTTTGTTCAAACTGATATACGAAGGAGAGTCAGAGAGCAGGACCAGCCATTCGTCAGACCAGTGAGGGGGTTAAAGGCCTCATATAGGACCCCAACGGTGAAATTTCCTCAGCCACCCACAGGATTCGAACCAACAACCTTCCGATCACAGACACAGTTCTGATCCACAGAGCCACCCAATACAGGGCAGGCGGAGACAGCATTATATCCTCTGCGAAGGATCACGGCAACTTTTTCATTAATTGGCAAGATAAAACGAACACACCCCAGCGGCAGGCAAGGTTGCCATCCGGCGTTCGCCCGCATAAGACACTGCCGTCAAGATTTTATCATCGGCAGTGAAGTGTCAGGAACACAAACAGAGGCACGCAACTCCAACCTCCGCCGTTGTGATCCGTCTCTCCTGCTTTCACCACGAGTAAACTAATTGTGTCACTGCGAGGGAGCATATTATAAGACTCAAAAAAAATGAAAAGAAAAGAAAAACAAATTGCTCGCTTTGAACTTTCTCCAAGTAAGCGATGCAAGTTCCCCAGCCTGCCTACTGCTTTGTTTATGATAGGCCTCTCATGACAAAACATCCCTTCTCTCCCGCTTTGAAGTCACCTGACAAGCTGGTGAGTATCACCAACCACTTGTGGCACCGGCGTCAAGTAGGAAATGAGCTTGGCCCTGTCCTTAATTACCTCCTCCGCGGCCCCGCCGCCGACAGCGACCAACCCCGGCTTCGTACTCTGTAAACGGCACGTAGAATCATTCCCGCCGTTTATTCATTAGCCTAGCGACACTTGTTTTTTGTTTTCATCTTGTGTCGTAAAGTACCTTCAGTTTTTATTCGTTTTTTTAAATTATTCCGGTTTTAAACGCATGCTGCGGCAGTAAATTTCTTTAACATGTGAGATGGCAAAAGTTCTTTTACCGTTTTTCTGGCGGAAAAAGCCTTACCTGCAGCGAAGCTACTGACAAACAGCTAACGAGCGATGGTTCTGTTCTAATGGGAAATGCATCATAGCTTCCTGAGCCTAAAATCCTCGTCGTCAGACTTTCTTCCCGTGTCAAAGTGATACAGGTGTCAGCTTTTTGGGTTTTTTGCACTGCTGTTTGTGTGTGCGTGCGTGCTAGCGTGTCACGACGGAAAGCAGGCCGTGGGGAGAAGACTTCACAGGGAGCTGGGTGCTTGTCGGTTATTTCCACCCCCGTCGTCAACAGGTAATTGTCTCCTTGTTGTCAGGTAGGAGGCGGGGGGCCAGGGAGGCAGCCGGAGTGTTCGGCGCCATGGAGTGAGTCCACTTCTGACCCGAGAGGGTTATGAGGAAGCCCTTCTTTAATTAGATAGGGCGAGGGGATCTCAAGAGGTCTATCTCCAGCAGCTGCGGTGGAGTCAAAGGGTTTAATTGAGCCAGTTGGCCTGGTCTGAAGGAGCAGAGGCGTTTAGTTTGGGTTTGGCCGGTGTGGAGCGGAGCTCATTACCGGAACACTGACAAGAGCTTCTGTTGTCTCTTGGTTGTATACTTCAAAAATCCAAAAGGCTCTTCCAGCAGCACCTCTGAAGATGACATCACAGAACTCCCATCCAGGACTCTCGTTAGTCTGAATGAAGAGTATAAAGTAGCAGATTTGTAATTAACAATATATTTATCCCATCCCAAATTTATCTCTCTCTATTTTGGTCCATTTCATATTTATCTCTATTATCTTTTTTATTAGGTGTCACGGAGAATCCGCAACGCGGTTAAATCTCTAAATTAAATCAACCCTGGGTAGAACTTCATGTATCGTAATCAAATTAGCATTGTGAAATGTTTTAATTATTCTGAATTATTCTTACGTTTCAGAATGTAAGCAGCAGAGCCTTCTCTTTTCATTTTTTCGCTGAACCAAAGGGGCTATTTTAGTCTGAGCCTGCAAGTTAAAAAGCAAGCACTGAAAAGCGATTGAGAGCGGAAAAACAGGCTCTCTTCCTCAGAAGATGGCTTGAGGCTGGAGTCCACGAGGGAATTAAATAAGCACGGTACAGCTGTCTATCTCTGCCTCTGTTGTAAGGCATAAGCTCCCTGCTAACTAATACAGATGCTCGCTTACCACACTCACTGCACATATAGGCAATTAACACTGCTCCTTATGTTGCAGTGAAAGCAGTGAAAATAAAATTAGGGGAGTGAGGAGTGGCACTGCCGGATCAGTACCTGGGAAGTCCCTCGTACAATTACAAGATGCCCCCTTCAGCCACGCGACCGGGAGAGGGGAGACCGTGAGCTTGCAGCGCCAGGCCATGTGTGTGTGCGTGGACACGCGTGAGAGAAGCCATGTAGAGGGCCCCACGGGAGGGGGAGAGACAGGAACGGTGGGGGTGACAAGCGGGGCGTTAGCAATCCCGCAGTGAGGAGGAGATGGATGCCAAGCGAGAGGAGACTAGTAGATGGTTCTAGAAGCCACATTTCCGCATAAAAGAGCAGAGGAACCCTCCTCCCGAAACAAACCCCCACCCCCTCCCGACACACACACCCGCTGACAGTCAGGAGAAGCTGCCCTGGAGGATGAAACATTTCAAAGCACCCAGGGCAGAAGACATGTCAACAGCAGCAGTGCATTCTGGGAATGAAGGCGGCGAGCTGAAGATGGCTCATGAAAGACTAATGCTCACCTGTAGCCCGAATAAGCTGAACATCAAAGATGCCCCCCTGACAGGCGAGCGCTGCGCTCCGGCAATGGGAGGACAGGCTGCAGACCTCAGGTGGCCCTGATCACCGGCCGCCGTCATTCTTTGACCCTGCGGGGGTCAGAGAATTAGCCAATGGGAGGCCACCTAAGATGGTCAGTGATTGGCGGCTGTTATAGGTTTTGAGGTTTTGTTCTTACTGCATTTTTGGGAGGTGTGACACATAACTGAGTTCGGGATCTGCCTCCTGGTCTAATCGGGGGGGGGGGGGGTCACGCCAGGTTTCATTTCAAGACCATTCGTCACGTAGCCGGTACTCATATCTAATAAGAAGGCACAGATTAATGCGCTTATTGAACTATTAGTGTCCATAATAGACCTAACTGTTGTATCTGCCATCACCTACCATGGTTTCTGCTGCACTTATGCTATGTTACCATAAATAGACAAGGTGCCAATGGACAGTACACAAGAAGGTGCTGCCCTGCCCAGTGCCCTGATCTTTCTCCAGAGTGCAGTCTCGTTTAAGACATGGATGGATATTTTCAACTTACCTCTACATTTATACTGATTGTACTCCGAGGGCCGGCATAGTGGCACAGCGGTCAGCATTGCTGCCTCACACCGCCCTGGCTCCGTGTGTGGGGAGTTTGCATGTTTTCCCCGTGTCATCGTGGGGTTTCCCCTTCTCCCCGTGTCATCGTGGGGTTTCCCCTGGGCACTCCGGTTTCCTCCTATAGTCCCAAAACATGCTGAGGCCGATTGGAGTTACCAAATCGCCCGTTGGCGCGCATGCGTGAGTGTACCCTCTGCGATTGGTTGGTGCCCCATCCTGGGTTGTTCTCTGGGATAGGCTCCAGACCCCCCGCGACCCTGAATAGGACAAGCAGTTACAGAGGATGGATGGATGTATGTATGGATGGATGGATGGATGTTTGGATGGATGGATGTATTCCAAAATCAACTGTAGATCCTGCTTAGGGGGGCTCCAACCACTATAATTTTTGACTGAGCCCCCCAGAAAAATGATTCTTAATCCATTTGCCGATTTCACCCTATATTTCATGGGGTCTGAGCAACCCCCCCAGCCCGCCAAAATGGACACATCCTAGAATCGCCAGAGATGTTCACACTTTCCAGTTCAAATGATGATAGTGGAATAATAACAATTTGCGGGAATCAGACCTCTTAAGGATATTAACTTTTGATAAACACCGAAGTCAAACTACACTGAAGACTATTTTTTTTAATTAATGCCCTCTGGGGTCCATAAACTATTTAAAGTGATGGTCATGTTTAATGTTTCAAGAGGTAGAGAACCATCCACTCTTAAGTTCATGATTCAGTAATTTGTTTTGTGCTACTTTTATAATGAATGAGATTTCTTTTCAGGTTTATTAATATAAAAAGCAATGTGCCCATTCTTTAGATTTATTTCAGGGACTGAACTTGGTTTAGTGCCAGTGGCTTAATTAGATTCCTGCCTCTTATCTGTGGACTTAAAAATGACAGAACTTTAAATGAAATCCACGCTTCTTCAGAGCAGGTGAAGGAGCGACTCCTGTTTGTAAAATTTCTGCTGAATGACAAAACGCAGCGTGTGGAAGTGGACAGAAGTCACACCGTCGTTCATCACGACATGAAATCTCCACCACATTTTTGATGGGGTTTATTCCGCTGTCTGTTTTTGGCTTGAATTTTATTTATTCGTGTGGAACGATGCAATTGCGGCATCCTATTATTATATACAGACTCAGTTATATACTGTTTTTATGAAGAGAGATGCTTGGGATAGAACAGAAGACCACGATGGGATTGAAAATTGGATTTAAAGAATACCCAACAGCTATAACTGGAAAAACACAATGCAGTGTCTGAATTTAATTGCCTGGGTTGTCTTTGAACTTTGACAGGGTCTGGAGAATGACGTCATACTGATTTAGGAGGTTTAAAGTTGCCAGGCAGATGCCCTGTGGTAAAAAGATTGGATCGTCTATTCAGGGATACCCACCGACAGTATGCTGCTCCACGCCTTCCAGTTGCAGGTTATTCACTAGTTACCAGCTGAAACGGATGTAATATTCAGGGCAGTAATTCTGGGAATGCAGGTCAATTTAAAGCAGTGTTTCCCAATCCGGTCCTCGGGAAGCCACAGAGGATGGGAGAGGGAGCAAAAACATAGACTGTCTGGCAGGGAGCTGGGAGGGAGCAAAAATGTGGACCGTCTGGCAGGGAGCTGGGAGGGAGCAAAAATGTGGACTGTCTGGCAGGGAGCTGGAAGGGAGCAAAAATGTGGACTGTCTGGCAGGGAGCCAGGAGGGAGCAAAAATGTGGACTGTCTGGCAGGGAGCCAGGAGGGAGCAAAAATGTACACTGTCTGGCAGGGAGCTGGGAGGGAGCAAAAATGTGGACCGACTGGCAGGGAGCCGGGAGGGAGAAAAAATGTGGATCGTCTGGCAGGGAGCTCAGAGGGAGCAAAAATGTGGACTGTCTGGGGGTCCCTGAGAACCAGGTTGGGAAACACTAATTTAAAGTGCTCAAATTCTTCAGTCCCTAATTTTGCAGCACAGTTGCACATTTCCAAACTCTAAAAGACTCTTTTCTAATTTTGTTTATGCAGACAGCGCCGATGCCTTGACATCCTCTGTGCTTATTGGTCAGTAGCTATCCATTAGCGTAACATTTAGTCCCCATTTCTGCATCAAAGTCCAATTAATCCGTGATAAATAAAACCAGAATTCAGCTACAATGAAAAATTGTTCTCAACATAAATCTGTTGTCCAAAGACAGATTGGAGGGCGGGAATGAAGTGCCCAGTCCAGATTGACCCCCAAAGATCGGAGCCATGATCCCTTGATCTCCGACTGCAGGTCCTCTCTCTATCTCCCTCCCTGGAAGAACAATAAAATTCTATCTCAACCCCTGTTGTCACACGGATTTGTTCACAGCCTTGACAAAAGCAATTTCTACCTCCATATGATGTGAAGCACTGCCCCTTCTCACATGTGGCATAATAGTGAAAGACATGGTTTCATAACTAAAAGGTGAGTGGTTTGTATCCCAGGTGAGGCCCTGTGGCACTCAAGTGTGGCAGCCTGATCTGCACAAATAAAACACCCATCTGTTTTTTTTTTGTTTTTTTTTTTTTAAAAAAAAAAACAAACTGTAAGCTGCTTTGCATAAAAGCACCTTCTAAGCACGTAAATGGAACATCTGAATTTAAAGCCTGGATCTGCATCTTAATGTAAAGCGATGCATGGAGCGCCTCGCAGCTGCAGGGCCAATTAGGGATCCCTTATAATCAGCGGGCTGAGTTGTGTACGCGGTTGTCTGAGTCCACTCACCCACGGCGCGGAACTAGCGCGCAAAATCAGAAGGCAGCCCTTCTAGTGGAGCTGAAGTTCCTCGGCAAAGCGTCCGTCTCCATCAATCGCGGACGGGTGGAGTATCGCCGGGAAGGGATCGCACATCTGGCTGGCAGCAGCTGGTGGCCCACGGGGACTCTGCCAGTTCAGCCCGGTGCACCGTCAGCCCCCCCACCCCCACCCCCAGCTGACTCCTGCAGAGGTCAGATTACGGCAAAGTGTGCCGCATGGTGAGAGACGCTGCTCCAGATTTTCTTTTCCACAAAGGATTATGGGAAATCTGAAAATTGTTCGCAAGAATAAAAGACAGTTTTTATTATTTGCCTTATCTGTTGCTATCCTCCGGGTAACAGTGTGGTCTTCTTTGTTCAGACAGAGATACAGGAGCGTGTGTGTGTATTTTTTTTCTAGCTCTTTGTGCTTACAGTATACTTTTTATATCCCTATATTCCCCGTCTGAGAATAAGTTCCAGGAAGCAGAGGTCAGTGTCATTCGGATTGGCTGTCAAACTGTAATGGCAGCAACATTAAGTCTAGTGGCAGATGCTTTGGATAAAAGGGTTTGATGAGAAATAAACAAGGACAGAAAGAAAGCGAGCATGCTGAGAGACCAACCCCCCCCCCCGCCGTAGTGAAGAAAGCCACAGGGTCTGAGAGCAAGTGAGATATTACCTTAATACAAAAGAAAAGTAGCTTCAATTTCAGACTGCTCAAGTTCACGAAAGAAAGAGACAAAGAGAGGAAGAGACAAATATCACCGAAGCAGGAGATGTTGCTGCATGCATGTAAAAGAGGTGTCTGGCTGGTTCCTTGCATATTGTGACTACAACTTATGAAATTACGATCACTGTCAGATGTACAGTGAAAACCAAGTAGCCAGAGAGGTCAGTAAGGCGCCTCGATTGCTGGGGATGACCTAATCTGTGTCACTGAGGTGTGAGTCACCCATCTTGGTCTCCTCTAGCTCCACAACATTCTCTTTGGTGAAGGGATTTCCCATAATCCTCTGCGGCACAAGCGAGCCACTGGGTGGCTCGTAGTTCAATATATTCTCCCAAAACAATGCAGCCCATCTCAATGGTATTAGCATATGTCGAAAAGGTAGAGCTTCCTTCCACCACCCACAGCTTCAGAGATAATTCAAATGAAGCTTTATTTGCCATTTGTACAGGTATGAGAACATGCAGGGGAGAGAGCACAGGGCCAGCCAGTTGTCTGGGGTCTCTGGAGCATATTTTTGTTGGTAGTGTGGCCAAGTGGCCTAAGGCGCTGGCTTTAGGCTCTAGTCTCCTTAAAGGTGTGGGTTCAAATCCCACTGCCTGCTATGTGATCAGCATTTCATTTTGCATATAGTATCACTGTGTATGTGACGAATAAAATAAAACTTTGCTGAGAGTGGGGTTCAACCCAGCAACCTTCTGATTTCAGACAAAGCGACCCCCAAATGCAAATGCTTCCACACAGGAAAAAAAATCAGAAATCCACAGGGTGTCTCTATTGTCAGCTGATGTAAATGTTTCATGTTCTGCGGGGGGACAAATAAATAAAGAACAGGCTCGACGTCTGTCTTATTGTATGCTGTTCACTTCACAACTGTGAATCTTTATAAAGTGGCAGGTCATCTGGTTGAGTTCGCACTTACGGCATGTGAAACATCGCGTTTTCCGCACGGCTGCGTGCGTACAACAGCATTTCTTAGATTCACTCTCCGTGTTCCTTTCAACCATGCTTTCAGGTACCGATCAGAACGCTACAAAGAGTAAAGACTTTCTCCAAGAAAACAATAAAACTAAGAGCCAGAATGAAAGTTCTTAGACTTCTTGTATCAGCAAAAAAAAAATGCCACAAGCGTTTTTTTTTCTTTTTGGACTCGTTTGACGGCCGCTTTTGGACTGTCGGTTTGAATAACACAGGACATAGCACTACCTCCGGCGTCTCTTGAGGGATATGGCCAACAGATCAAGGTCCCAATCGGAGTCTCGTTTCGTATGCAGCGTACGACTCCAGCTCTCCCCCAAAGCTGACTGACAGACAAGGGGAGCCGTGTTTAAGGCCCCTGGCTGGAAGCTTATGTGCATTACTGTTACTCTCCTCAAAAACCAAGACAAGTGCACAGGTTACAAGCAAATGGAAACAAGAGAGAGGCAGGGGAGTTGTCTCCCTCTCATCCATCCCCCTGGGCTATTTATGCGTCCCCCGCATCATTCGGGGCGCCGTGACGAGTAGCCACGGAAACGGGATTAAAGAGGCAGGACATATATGCCACCTGATGACATTTACTTATGCGGCGGCACAAGCCTGAGCGGAAGTTTCAAAGGCCACGCATCCACGGGGACACCGACGGGCTGGGCGATTATTGTTTTGCGTGCGAGGGTGGATTTTTTTTTGCACGTTAAGGTTACGGATCTTGGCGTAAGACTGCGAAGGAGGGAGATAACGTACGCGTAGCTCGGGAAAGCGCGCCGGGGAGATGTCTGCGGAGGGACGGCCACGGAAAGTCAGAGTGACTGGTGCTGCCTGACGACTCTTGAAATGTAACACGGAGAACGCGAAAAGTAGGACAAAAACAAGTCGCCGCGCTAACGAGCTGTCCTGCTGTGTCCGCCCGACCAATCACCTGTCTCAGCAGCAGGACTGCCCGCCCTCATCCTGTTAGCTACTGTCTCCCAGACAAGCGCAGGTTATTCCTCACTGGCACTGGGGCCTTGGTGCAGAGGCGATTGACGTTCCCGGCACACAAAGAACCCCCACCCCCCTTGCCGGCTGACACCGAGCCGTCGTTCACGCCGAGCAGGGACACGACGCCATTTTCCCGAGGATGAGGACTCGGAAGGAGAGCGATGGCAAATAATGAGATGGGCCGGGAAAACCATTTGTATGACTCGAACGAGAATCCTAGCAATAAAAACAATGACAGATTACCGCGGCACAAGACAGACACCGCGATTAGCTAGGCGCGACTCGAACTCATTTGGGACCAAACTTGGGACTGGAAAAGGTCTTACGGCTTATTTTTAAGACCAGCGTAATTATGCATAGTGCCAAATTCTGTATTACTTTTTAGTTGATAGATTTTTTTAAAAAAACATTGTTCACTGTAGCGAAGGGCTAAAAGGCCTTGAAGTGCCGATTAAGTGACAAATTGAAAATAATAACGGGCATTTTTCTAACGTCGTTTTTTGCGAAGCACATGTTTAATGCTGTAGCCTGCACGTGAGCGTAATACGGAGTAGGCAAGGGGAAGTAACCCGCCTGCTTCTTGCCCTGTGCTACCTGGCTGAACAATTATAATATTCACGGCGCAAACGTGCGCAAACACGCAGTAAAAATGAAATCCTCCACCTGCCATGTTCATAGTTTCACTGTTCATGTTACTGTCTTAAACTCGGGCAGGGAGTTTAATGTTCATCCGAATGCATGCGCTGCTACAAATTACATGTCGTCCTTGTTAAAATCGATGCAAAACACCTTATCTACTATTGATGAGAGAAGATGCAATTTCTATCGGTGCACAAATAAACCTGACCAGAAAGTCATGTACTCTTTAATTCGATGCAACTAACGTGTACATTTAAAAACTCAGACCGGGTCCATATGACCAGTCACTCTGCTGCCTGCCAGTCATTATGCTAATGGTGATAACAAAGCAAACAGGTTTTTTTTAACGATCGTGCCTGCAAATATATTGAAATCAAATTGCGCCGGGACATCTGTATGGCGCCCCATTGTTGGTTGCTGAGTAGAGAGCACTTTACCCCAACAAGACACAGAAAAGCAATTACGCGCTAATAAAGTGGCCACTTTATTAGGTAAACCCGGCTAGCACCGGGTACAAATCCATTGTGTATCCAGAAGCTCTTAATGATGGACAGGTCAGGCATTCAGAGAAGCCTTTCTGCACACCGATGTTGTACTGAGCTGATGTTTTTGCACTTCTGGTCTTCCTGTTAGCTTTAACGAGTCTGGCCGGCCCTCTCGGACCTCTGGCACAACGAGGTCTGTTCGGCCGCAGAAATGCCGCGTGGATTCAGTTGCAGTCACATGACTGGCTGTTTGGAGGGGCGGGTCCTTTGCATAAGTTAGCAGATGTGCCTAATAGACTGGCCACGGAGTTTGTACGGCCATTTCTATCGCTGTGCAGATCTATAGAAAATACGGCGATGAGATCACAGGCTCTTCGGATGGGTTCAGAGGGACAGAGGATCTAAGACCACCCCTCAGAGGCCAACATGGATAAAGGACTCATTGATGGACTTTGCCTTCATTCTTAATCCCAGCATATACCTCCCTTTTACCAAGCATGTCCACTCTTTTCCATTTTCAGTTACGTTGGTATGCCCAGGGGGGTTGGGCAGCCAGTTGACCTTGGACCTCCAGAGGTTCTTTTTCTCCTTACTTGGGAGTTTATGGTCCTCTCCTCCGTTGTCTTCAGGCTTTCTTTATTCAATTTCTTTCTTTCCTTTTTTCCCCCCGTTCTGTATCTCCCTCTACTTCTGTTTTATGTATCATAACACAACCCTGTAAACCACTTTGGGACAACTCTGTTGTGAAAGGCGCTGTATAAAAATAAATTGAATTGAATTGAACTGAATGTGAAGAGATGAGGTCATCTGAGGGGAGGGGCCTGAGCACAGGTTGTGGCTGATGACAAAATTGATGTTTTCTTTTGTAATGCAGGCAATGTTTTGATGTATGAAAATGTTAAGTAACTGAAAATACAGTTAATATCTACCCATCCAACTGCTAAATTCATATCCCGAACAGTGTTGCAGGAACAGTTAAAATCCATCCATCCATCTTCTAATAATTTATTCGGGTCAAGGTAGGATTACCACATAATCTATTTCAGGCCACTTTCAGTTAAGACACGATTCGTAAACTACCATGTTAATTAAAAGGGCCTGGATTCCACTTAAGCACCAAGTTCTTGCTGCGTGCTGATTGGTCAGTCTCCTATAATCATGCATGTGCCAATAATGCTAATGTGAAACAGCTGGATGAGTCATTCAGTCAAGGAAACAGACCAGTCAACGCACAAGAAGAGCTGAACTATTTAGCCAAATACAGGAGCCTTTCAGTTTTAAAGTAGTTTGCAAAACCAGAAGTAGCTCAAATTGTCCCCCCTGACATGGATTAGGTCAGTAGTTCTCAATCCTGCTCCTGGCATCACCCCACCCCCCCCATACCAGAATACTTTCATTCCAACCCACACTGCTATCAACCTGACAAATTCATTATTAGTCTACTAAGGACCACATAAACCAGATTAAGGTAGGGAAACATTGTGGTAGTGGGGGGGGCAACACAAACAGGATTGCGAACCACTGGATCAGGGTCATGAATCCCAATTTGGGGAATATTTACATCATAATTTCTGCCAGTGGGGGCAGTGTTCTCATCTGCCCAGATTATTAGTGGGTTAGGACCCCGTGCCTGCGATCAGATGGCCACCGGCCAAGTGATTTACCAGGGGGGCCTTGAGCAAAGCCTTTGCAGGGACAATCTGACCCTGCATTCTCAACTGTATATCGCTTTGGATGAAAGCGTCTGTAAAATAAATGCAAGTGCGCAATCACACAATAACCCTGTTTATTTTGTTTTTACAATCCACAGTTTAACACTTGAGTAAATATAAGCAAACTGGAAAAAATACATCTAATCAGTTGGGACTAGTTGGGATTTACATGGCTCATCCCAGTAAACAGGAAACAGCATCTGCCTGTAGCTGATATCATATTTTCCTGGTAGAGAACAACCTGTCAGATCGATGTCACAAATGAATGATTATCGTGTTCCCGCGAATTAGTGTCAGTGGAAAACCTGAGGACGGAGATGGGTCTGCCGACAGGCTCAGCATTAAACATCTCTGGAAATGTCTCAGGAACTAGACATGAATGGATTGCCATGTTACACGACACCTGACAGTTCGAAATGATGCATCTAGCACATCGATTTTTTTTTTTTCTTCCCCGTAACATCTGTGGCTAGGTACGCCTAGAATGTTATGTGTTGGGATGCTTTTCTCTAACTGTCTACCTATCCATCCATCTTCCACAACCAGTTATTCACTCGAGCCCCCGATGATGCCAAAACCATCCCGGGAATGAGGATCGTCAAACAGGAGAATCCAACGCAACTCGATTTAAGGTCACCTTAACTTATATGACTTATGAATCTCAAACATCAAATATTTCATATGCTTAGTCATAGTTTCAAACTCAAAGATATTTATTTTATTGAACATTTTACAGTCCCAACATCAAACCAAAAAAATAAAATAAAATACTGAAAATCCTAATTTATTATCAAAATCCATGCTCATAATTGCAAATGGTGACCTGGAGCCCATACGTGATAATATATAACCCATTATCCTGTGGCTTTAGCGTGAAATGGCGTGTCTGCGATTATGTATGCATTTACTGCACTCGTATATTTTTATTGTTAAGCAGGAAAAGTGCATATGCCAACTCATTCCTGGAAATGAACCCATCAAAAAATACAATCAGCACTAAACGTAACGAAACCAAAGTTCCATTTAAAACCTCGGGCAGCTTCGTTACAGCTTTACCGGTGCTCTCCGGCGTTTTGTAGTCTTATTTCCCCTGCCGCATATTAGCACGCTCTGATTAGCTACAGGGCTAGCTTCTCCATACCACACAGACCAAACTTGGACATAACATGGACATTACTACTCACGCTGACCTAGAAAGCAGATTCTTGAATTACTCAGGTACAAGGAATTACTCAAGTCATAAGGCACTCAGGCTATAAGTCTATAAATAAATTTAATTTAAAAAGGGTGAGTGATTCCTGTCACTTTTATAAAGGTGGGCTCTGTTCACACGAGAACAGCGCCCCCTACTGCACGGAGGACTTTACTCACCGCCTCCTGGGTCCTTCACTCAGATGTCCCCCGTTAGATTTCGAGGGCTGCAGCGAGGGGAGGAACAGATGGCTGGCTGACGCACAGATCTCTGAGGACCCTACCTCCCCGCCTTATGCCAGAAACATCTAGGATTACATCAGCACGGTAAAAATCAGGCCTGCCCTGTGATTGGTTGACTTGAATCTCTGACCATAGAGCTGACAGGTGAATGTTTGCGACTGACGTTGTGGCACGTTTTATCTTGGTTTCTAGATAAAAGTACATTTCATACTTTCCAATGACTTGTTCTGTCACCTTATGTCCACAAATTAGGGTTAGCCAACAGAAACTAGGGTTAGGGTTAAAAAGGTGATGGCTTTTTCAGACATCAAAACATATTTTTATGATTGTTCAGGGCCCCCGTACAACAGGAAACCACAATTTAGCTTGATATAATTTTGTGTCTGTTTTTAGTTCTTATAAAGCTTATGCACTAGGTGTATTTATTATTTATAAAATGCAATAAAGGGTATCAAACAAATACCACTATAATGCATATATTAAGCACTGGGTCAAAATATACTGAAGACTATTTACAAAGTGTCATTGAATTGAAAAATATTTTATGCATTTATGTAAATGCATGTCAATAGATAATGAAGATTTATAGCAAATCATTGCTTCAATAAACACTTCCAGTTTCAACACTTTTTTGTGAGGGGAAAAAAATGATGTTTACATCTCATTTTTAAGCATTACGGACCCAACGATGTCTTGGTTATTTTAATTCAAAGTTGCTTTATGGCAACAACTTGACAGTACATACAGTATATAGTGTCCACAGCAAAGTCTCACAGAATACAAAGTAGTTTATGTCACACAAGCTTTGCATAAGATGAATGCCTTCAGGGTCAAACAAAGGTGATTTTCGTTCAGCTTATTGCTGAGAAGGCCAGCACAGGTACGCTACTTGAAACAACATTCATCTTCTTCTCCATACTCCTTGTGTTCATTCTTGTTATATATCACGTTTAACTTAGCAGATACTGCTCGGGGGTGAGCTAGCGCTTCTGGAGCTGTTGGGGTTAAGGGCCTTGACTATTCCCTCAGCCATGGGGTATGAACCTATGACCTTCTAGAGAAAAAAACACATAGCCTTAACCCAGTGACCGGTACCACACTTCATGCTCAATACCTCCACTAATGTCTTCTATGGAAAATGTCTCTCTATTTATGCCATAATATGTCTCGGGTAACAACACAGGATCTGCAGTTTTCTCTTTTTTCTTCCTTCAGATTGCAGTTAAATTTAATTTCCATTTTCATCACCTCGTTTCCTAGCATCCAAATATATTTTAAAAGGCCTTTACTATGTTCCAGACGTGAGGTTGATTACCGCCCAAACATCAGCATGACGTCCCACATAGAGAGAACAAGCCTTTATGAAAATGGATGTATTAACATATGGGCATTTGAAGTTTACCACAATCGAAATCATAATATTCATAATTACAATTACATTTATAGATGTAACTTCTTTGAAACCTCTATTTCAAAGAGCGATTCAACTACCTGTGGTTCTGTGAGTTCAGCTGTTGTTTTAATTGGCATTGGCCTCACGTTTGTTCAAAAGCATTATGCAATTGTCCTCTGAGATCAAATTGCTGCTGAAATTACATTAGAGCTTCATGGCCCAGTGGTTCAGAGGCTGCAGCTCTGTTTCCTGACAACTCCAGGGTTGTGGCTTCAGCTCGTGGTACGTGGGTTTCGCTATGGCTCCTCGCTCCCGAAGTTCTTAGGCTTGCTACTCACGTTAATCGGCTAGCGCTAATGCTAACGCTTATGCCACTCATGTTAATTGCTTATGTGCTGACACTGATGCTAATGGCAATGCTAAATCTAATACTAATGCCACCCACAGCTAATCGGTTATCTGCTAATGCTAATGCAACTCATGTTAATTGGTTATGCGCTAACACCAATGCTAATGCCACTCGCAGTTTATCATTTATGTGCTAACGCTAAATGCTAATGCTAATGAAGACCCAGTCATTATATTATTGTCTCAGTATGCCAGCAGAACTCTGCAATCCTGACTAGATAAATGCCCAGTGAATCCGGTGTGGTGGCAATTTACTGCCATAGAATCAGCGACACTGTCTATGAGGGTTTTTGTGCGTGTAAGAAACGCTGAAAATGTAATATAAATAGCTGCTACGATAAATAATCACATGCATTATGCATGTTTGACTTCATCTTCTGCACAGAACATTGCATTTTCCAGCAGAACTACCTGAACAGTCCTACAGTCACACAGCACACTTTTACTATAGTACATGTATTTCATCATGTCTTTGTGTTTTGTCTTATCCCAGTCAAAATTTAAACAGCTGTATTCACCTTCAACCGATGTTGTTCATCTTGTCTCAAACACAGGTAGACAGTTAAGCAAGCCGTAAATGTTTTTTAAATGTTTTAATCATTTCAAAGTGTCTTACTGCTGCAAAAAAGGTGCATAAAGCCCATAAGTTATTGAAACAGTCGCATTTCGGGCCCCATGTAAGCAGTGATGCAGATGTTATTTACGCAGATCTGCAATTTACTCATTACCGCAGCCAGCTGTCTACACCTCCCAGCATACCCCTGCCATAAGCGCATTTCTTGCGTAACTAAAGCTGCTCGTTCCTCTGCACGTGATTGCAGCGTTTTATGCGATCAGGTGTCAAGTGCCGTAGCACGTTCCAGCAGCTCCGGATGCGTCTTCTGCAGATCGTCTTATAGATCTTCACCGTACGGTTAATCTACCGTATCTTCACCACGTGCCTTCGCTGCGTCTTCAGCACGGATTCATTTGTGTGCCTCCCGACCAGTACGATTAGCAGAGACGCACGTTATTCCCCGCGACTTGCTGAGCATTTCGCATCCCGTCTAATTCTTTGTCTCTGTCGGTTGTGCCCCCTCCGTCCCCAAAACAGGCGCAAACACATTTCTCATGAGTCTTCCTGCAAGCACATTTGTTTATTTATGACTTTTTAAAAAATGTTTTATAAATATGAAGTATTCAGGACTGAATTCAGTAGAGCATGGTATTCGTTAGTCGTCTATCGATATAAATTGAATTACGTAAGGTGTACAGACTATCAGCCCAAGTAATTAACAGCTGTAGGTCAATGGCACCTGTTTGGTACTAGCAGGTCCATCCATCCATCTATCCGCAAACTGCTTATTTGATTGAGAACCACAGGAAGGCCTGAAGCCCATCACAGGCAGCACTGCCATCTGTCCAAGCACCCACAGAGCATTTTTTAGCACCTTCTTCAAGGGCCCAAAGAAATATGGTAATTCTGCTGAGCAAGGGATTTGAACCAGCAGCCTCCCAATCAGCGGTACTGAGCCACAGACCACCTGGAGAGTCTGCCTTTCTTTTGGTACTTATCAGCCACGGTTCAGCTTAAAGTGATCCAGCTTGCAGTCCCAGAAATACGACCCTCCACGATCGCTACAGGACGCCGTCACCGCGACTCGCTGCGGCACGTTACCCTGTTTCAAAACGACAGCTTCGCTAATGCAGCACTCTCTCCCTTGCCTATTAATTTGTTAAGTGTATTGTGCTGTGACCCAGCTGGCATTTATTAGTCTATATTTCTCTGAACCAGGTCGTAATTTTATGGGGGGGCCACGGTAACCGCTGTTCGTCTTTGCTCTATTTTACGGCACGTGAAAATAACATCTTCAGGTTTAAATAATGCACGCAGCGTTTGACCGGCATGTTTATTGTTGTCTGAAAATGAATCTGGTTTAATGCTTCCCCTTTGGGTCAGTGGGTGGCGCTGTCACCTCACTCCTCCAGGGCCTGGGCCGTTTGATTCCCACCTGTTCTCAGAGTGTGCAGTTTGCATGCTCTCTGCAAGTCATGTGGATTTCCTCCCACAGTCCAAAGGCACGCAGTTAGGCCAATTAGTCTCTAAATTGCCTTGTCTGTGCCCTGAGATGGACTGGCACCCATCCAGGGTCTCCCCCGGCCTTGTGCCCTGTGCATTCTGGGATAGGCTCCAGGCCCCCCTACCACCCTGACCGGATAAGCAGTTAGAAGATGGATGCATCTATGTAAAAATATATTACTAATATTTCTATGTATTTCTGTCCGGGTGCAGAAAAAATAGGACCTACAGGTTAGGACAACTCCATACATAAATACTGAGGTTAAAAAAATTACTGTAACATCCAGAGCATGGTGGATGAATGAATAATATCCTCCCTTGAGGAGACAGGTACCTAATTTAGGCAAAGGGGAGTGTAACTGTTATTATATTATACTGCTAGACTAAAATAATCATGCTTTAACTTGTTTCTAGCAAGATGAACTTTACTAGAATTAATGGACTGTTCGTCGTTCGACTCTGCTGTTAAGTTTATAACAAAAACAGAGCGCTACTGAATTCAAGTCCCTGACTTCAGTTAGATAAAGGGGATTTTCGGGAAATTTACTGCGTTTATTCATGTTCGCTCTGTCCCCAAAAAGGCCTAGTCAGGCTCACATCACTGTGAAGGACTGAGTGCATTATATGTATATAATCGATGAAAGCTATGCGCCAAAACGAAGAATCCATTGACCCGATAAGCCGATAATATTTCAAAGAATAGCTGACAAAGGGTTAGATGTAGTCTAAATCCACCTGGAGAGCAGGCTGAAGTTTTACCGTGGGACTGAAATTGTAAGAGCACCGATATGTTCAGGATTACATGTTAAAAAAAATTAATCAGTCAATAAAAGAGTGAAAGGGAGGAGAGAGAATCGCCACCTGGAGTCTAACTAGTGAGCTGTGTATTAAAATGTATTGCACGGTCGTATCTGAGCATGGAGTGCAGCCTGTAGCAGATGATGATTATCATCTCCAAAAGCTGCAACGCCGGCAGGGACAGCAGAATATAAAACAGCCGGAGAAATATGACAGATGTGGACAGAGAGATTGCCCGGATCGCTCAGCCTTCTGATGACATTTTTAAGTGCGAAATGAAAACGGCGGGAAAAAAAAACAGGACAAAGAGATCATTCAGAATGTGAACGAAAATGCTAATGCTAACGCTGACCCAGTCAGAGCATAGATTTTTTTGGTTTCAGAGTCTCCCATTTCCTGATTGGGGACAGAGACGTAGATCGCCCTCAGCATGTCCATGATTATGCGTCGCATTCTAGTCGCGGGGTGAAATGCGAGCCAGCGCCAGCTTTTTTGTAGGGAGCAGTATTTCGGTTATGTGAGGAATTTTTCAGAAATGTCACATTCATTATTTAGAAGAGCATTTTGCACCTTTAGACGGCAACCAGAACGAATGCAAGCGCATCAGACTCTTCTCGGCATCAACGCTGCCTGTCCGCATGTCAAACTTCAACATGCGTTTGTGAAGAGTGTTAGCCAGAGGCCGCATGCTATCCTTCGTTAGCTTTAAGGCAACGCAGCACTGTCATGGCACTTGGTTAGGTGCGTTAACTTTGAACCTTTAATACGATACATCTTCAGTGAAAATGCATCTCTTTAAGCATCGATTTAGTCTTGGTAGGTGACATATCAAAGTTATCTTTCGGAATTTATAGCTTGGAATGTGAAAATTCAAGTTGTAACGTAAAAGCAATCTTTCTCTTCAAATGGACGCGTTAAGTGTTCATTAAACAAAATGAACGATCGACTCTCTGCATGTTGACACAGAACCTCGTTTTTTCCCTCGGAGATTCATCGGCACCCATCTTTCATCAAGAGGACCCATATTCCGTGGCATCCCCCTAAATGATATTTGGATGGGTTTATTAATGATGAGAACCCAAGTTTGAGCTTCTGACTAAATTCATTAAATAAACACACAGCAGCCTGTTCTGGAAATGGAGGGCCAGACCTGAAAGTCAAAAGCTGAAAGTCATTCCGAGAAGATGCCTAACTTTAAATCCTGCCCCGTCTGGCTCATCACGCGTCTACGCACCCCGTGCCCCATGGGAAAATTACGCTTGGCGTACGAAGTCCCTTTTTCTCTCCAGGGTGCCGTGCCGCCCCGAGTCACTGAGATTGAGGGGATTTTCGCTGCGACCAAACAACAGCATTATTGCTTCTGTAAATCTTACTGTCACGTCACTTGTATCTTTCATACACAAGATATGTGGGATTCATACGGACAAAATCCCCCTTTCTCCTCATGGAGAGCCACATCCAGCATCTGGGAGGCCGTCAAGTGCCCCCTTAGGACCCCCCCTCGCCTCCATCACTCTCCCTGACCAGATCTGCTCCATCTGAATATGGCTGCACCCAGGAACAAACCAGGTCATAGTCTTCCCCATCAAGGTCAAGGCTACAGCACGTCCTGGATGCCGTCACGTCAGTGTGTCATTCCAAAAATATAAAGAGGAGGGTCCTATATGAGGCTTTGCCCAAAAGGAAGGACAAGGTGTACAGTAACTCAGAGGACTGGCATGGATGGACAGATGTGTAAAGGACAGCTGGAGGGGCTTGCATCTCAAGCTAGGGATTACAGATATAGCAGTATTATAGCGGTATATATTATAGTGGTATATATTATTATGTCTTATATCAAATATTTTATTTTTGTGTACATGATTTACTATGTTGTCTTAATCGTCCTTGATTGCTTTGCTTGACACCCCAAAGTAAATTCCATGCATGTAAAAAGTGCTTGGCCAAAATAAAAAATGATTACAATTCTTCAGCGTAGTATTTCAAAACATCCTGGGACGTAGGGGATGTGACAGCAAAGACGTGTGACACGAGGACAGGTGCGAGGAATGGAAATGGGGAACGAGGGATGGAGGCGAAAGAGTGCCAGCTGGACTTTGCCAGGAGGGGAGAGAAACACACAGAAACAAGACTGGGAACTGGGTCACACGAAGGGATACAGGTGATTGGCTAAGAGAGTAATTCAGGTGATCCGAATGGGTGAGTTTGTCACCTGACTTTGGCCCTTCCCTCAAGAAAACCAAGTCTTCTCCGCACACTGCTCTCTGTCTTATACCAGTATAGAACATTCCCAGACATCAATTCTGCAGCAAAAACTCACCCTGAAATCATCCTAACCAGGTAGACCTGGGCGATTCTGATACACCAGGGTGTCAGCCAGTAATATCCAGCCGGATCTGTTAATATCATCACAAAGGAAACTTTATTAAAAGGTATATAAGAGCAAAGACCTGTGGTTCTATGGGAGACTGACACCCAAGGGTGTCAAAGAGTTTGATACTGAGGGAGACACAGTTTAATAATTCAATTGGAAAAGTATGTTTTTTTTGGGGGGGGGGGTAGGGATCAATGGAGCCAAATTTAATATTAGGGGGTATATGCCCCCCCCACGCCACCCCCTCCGGTTCCTACACCCCTGACGACACCCCAGAAGTTGACTTCTGGCGGTAGGCATTATGACGGAGCACAGCCCATCGATCAGGATCAAAAAGACAGAGGCACGTCTCGCTGTGTGTACACCGGGTGTCCCCCAGGACTGATGTAAGCGTCAGGCTCAGTTAGATTTCGCGCTAACCTTGGCCCTCCTCTGTCTCCCCGTTTATAGACTTTGATAGTACAGCACGTCTTCCCTGTACTGCCAGAGTAATTTATGTTTTACAGCTCGGCGTGTGACACACGTAGTGGCGGGTCAGGAGCAGCGACGGGGCTTCATTTTTCTGCCGCGACGGAGTACGGAGCAGTATGTCGGGGAAGGCCCCCCCCGCCCGTCGGGGTGATGAGCTCTCCATCTAAGCTGCACTGTCCACGACGAGAAGGCCGCCCGTTCTACACGCAGTGTTTTGATTGTCTGAGCTTGCACGCAGGTTCTCTGAGGGATACAAGCGGGTGTGCGGAGTCTGTGTCACTACAGAAACCAGATGAGCACCCCCTGGAGGTGATTTGTTCCTAAATCACCTCTAACCTCTAACCTCTTCCTTAATTACTTCTAACCCCCCCCACCCCAAACCACAAACGCAACCAGCCTACCACCGACTAACCAACCAACCAACTCTGAGCGACATCGACATCAATCCTGACTAATCCTGAGTCACCCCACGTCTTTGTGGCCTCATTCAAACCTCAGCTTCTTTGGAGTGTGCAGAAGCCACTTGGAACTCACATGGACTCCTTTAAGGGATAGTACTTGACAAGGAGACCTCCAGGGGAAGGCTGCATTCACCAGCATATGGCAAGAACTCAGAGATCTTGTTGGTAGAGTTAGATGGAAATTTGCTGCATCGAAAGTATCTTTCCAACCACTTTTCCTCCAGCACTGCAGACTCACGTTCCAGAAAGACTCGCAACATGATTAATGAAGTAACGCTGGTTCCATTTACCTCAGAAGTTGGAGCTGGGAATGCCATCACATCCGGGTCAGTCGTGTCCCAGTACATCTAGCCAGGTTAGCCATTAGCAATACCAGTTCAACTCAGGTTCATTGTTAGCCATTGTTAGCGATAGCAGTTAGCTGTTAGACAGATAGATGTTGGACAGTGCTGTGTGTATGGCAAATTTAATGAGACACAAATAAGACAGAAATACAGTATGAATGGTTAATCACAGCAGCATTTTTACTGTGGATGCACAGAGCAGCCATCTTGAATTCTGAGTTTGGGGTCGCTGAGGTTCCTTCGACGTTCTGAGTCGGAAATCTGATATCAGGAGGTGTTCTAGTTGAAATTTCCCAATAGAATGTCAGATATTCCAAGTTCCAGGTTCAAATGGAACCAAAAGCTTCTTACCCTTAAGATACCTAGTTTGTGCTTTCATGGGACCAGCTCAACCCATCCACACCAAAGCGGGCTCCCAGGTACCAGGTCCTGAAGAGGACAATGGGAGGATCGAACCAGCATCTCCGTCCCGATGAGGGCTGATGGTGGGGCATCGTTCCAGGAGGAAGGCGCCTCTTTCATCCATTCTGTGACTCCTGCTTTTCACCTTCAAGCAGCATCCAGACCGTCGAACTGCATTCTCCCAGAACGAAACAAAACACATCCATCTAAGTCAGAAAATTACCATCCTCTAATTTCATACAGTTTTACTCTGAAAAGCAACAGTGTGAATAAATATGTATCTATATACCAGAGCCGGTGGCTCAAGGGACACGATACACATAGACAATAATATGGTCATAATAACGTCAACCTCTGAAGAGTTTAAAGCATTTAAAAGACAGTAAAGAAACTTTCAGAAACCTCAAATGACTTTGTTAAGAGTAACATTTTGTTAAAATATTTTATCTAACTTTTTCAAATACGGAACATGCTAATTTCCGTATGTTGCGTGTATTTTTAAACTGTTCTTTGCTGGGAACTAACTTTGTAGTGGACTATGTCAGGATGCCATATGGCATCAGTGTCCCTGTCCGCACCGTCACCCGCTGTGTCACCACACGCCGAGTGGGCTGCAAAGAGAAAAACACTCCTGCCAGACAGCCCCCCCCCCCGCACCCCATCTTAGAGAAAACCATCTTGGCTCAAAACCAGTCACACACAGCATTGCAGAAATCAGTGCTTGGTCAACACTGAAAACGATCTCTTTACTCTTGACTACACCACAAACAAACAAAACAAAAGAAACAATTTAAAGGTATCTAACAGCTCACAAGCATGTTGTTATATAAGAAAAGGATCTTGAAAAAGAATTATGTTTACCAGGAATGGAGGAAAACGTGCCTGAGCCCAGTGTCCAAAAAATCGGACTCGCAGAGAAGCACGCAGTCATTCTTATAGAATATAAATGTAACAGTCTGTGAAATTCATCTCACATAATGCAGCATTGAAAAGGTGTATATCAGCATTCCTGAGATTTACAGATGGAGCCTCTTTGCCAGACATTGCCTTGGTGATTATCTGATAAACTTTCATCTTCTCCCAAGCTTCTATATTTTTTATATTTCTGCGCGTCTTTGGAGTGACCAGGTGTACAGGTCTCACAACATGATGTACTTGTATAACTATGTATGTGACAAATAAAGGACTCCTGATTCTTGACTCTTAACCCCGAGATTCACAACCCCACAGGCAGTCCTCATCCGGCACATTCCGCACCCCTCTCCCCTGAGGAGGGTGACACCAGGCCTCGGATCTCCGCGGCGAAAGGCCAGTGTCTGTTCCGCCTCGATAAGGTCCCTTGGATACCGTGGAAAACTGTCAGAGTCAGCGTGGAAACAGAAGGGGCGCCATTTTCTTGAAAACAATGCCCCCTGCAGGAGGAAGAAAGAAATTAAAAAAAAAGGTAATCCATAAACAGAGGACACGATGCTATCGTGTAAAAATAAAATGTCCTTGATTGTTCCAGTTAAGGTCCCGGGACCTAAGGGTGCATTTAATTGATAGACAACGTGCGAGTGTTAATGAGAAAGCAAATGTCTTCTGTACAGAAACAACCTGCATGTGTTGCACTAAATTTATATTCCCAAAAGAACATCATCGGTTTTATTCACCAGGCACACAAGTAAGGCATTTTCTTTTGTGTTATATGAACGCAGGGAGTTTGAGGTAGGTGGCCCAGGTTTTTGTAGTTATGCACGCGCACACACACACACACACACTCATCCTTGCCCCATCCCCTGCTCAGCAAATTCTACCAGGAAAGACCTGTATTTCTTCCTACTAAAAATGCCGTTTAGCCCAGAATTTCAAGCCACGCCTCTGCATGCGTATCATTTTAAACATGTAATTCTATTTAACCTTCGATTGAAAAGGGATCAGTGAACGTTGACTGGTGAAGGATTAGTGTTGGTGAAACTTCTGAACAGAAGAAAAGGCTTCAGCAGATTATATACCAACACATCGCTTTTGAGTAACAACTAAATAAAACCAATAAATGATATAGAAATAAATTCTGTGTTCATTCTAAAAGCTAATGAGAGACCAACTTAAGTTTGGGCCTTCAAGAATGGGTATGTCCTTCCATCAAATGTTCATCATGCCGAGTAAAGTTTCAAAATGACTACTGTGCACACCGTAGTGTCATTATCATTAGCCAATGAGATGTTCTGAATCAGCGAGTGACAGGGGAGAGGGCACCCCTTGTAGCCAATCAGCTTTCAGATGGGGTCATTGTCGAAAACTCACAGTAACATCGATGTCAGCCAAAGGGGTATAAGTGACATAAGGTATAAGTAAGTTGCCGTGGGTACCACTGATGCTGGGTATTCTTTCATTGTTGATATAAGCCTAATGGAAACACGCTCTGCAGAAGATGAAGTCCCTGTTCTCTTGATCGAATGTTTGAACTGCAGGCCCAATATGGCGCCTTTGATCTTTGACAGTGGTTATTTTCATCCCAAAGATTTAACCCCCCTCCAGCCGCTGTTTCCTTCGCAGTGGTCTGCGTCATAATTAGTTTGTGTCCCCTGCATTTTGACATTGATTTTAATTGTGTGTGTGTGTGTGTGTGTATTTTGGAGAGGGGGGGGGGGGACTCCAGATTGTCAACAGTTTAATCCAGAAAGCAAAGTGGAACCACAGACAATGTGAATTCAGGTCACAAAAGGACATGGCTATTGTTACATTTAATTAAATGAGCTTCTGTTTACCGATATAAGAGATTTTCATCCAAGCAGAAGCTTTTGTTTCAAAGTAAAACCACCTACGTGAGTGTTAGAACAGCCAAAAAAACCAAGGTTAAAGAGAAACGTAAAAGTGCATGATTAGGGGCCAGCTCTAATAGACACCTGGGGCAGCAGTACCGCGTTTTTAATGTTATCTTTATTCCAGAGCTGAAGGTTCCCTCTCATCTCACAGAGGTGAGGACTCCCCAGGTCCTCTGATGTTGGCAGTGATGTGTAGAGGCGCAGACAATGCCGGCCACCCCCCACTGTGTACTCCACTCCCCTCCTTCTCTGGCAGCTCAGTGAGAAACCGAACAGAACCCCCCCCCTGCCGGGATGGGAGGACGACGGACAAAGTCAGCCATGGCGACCCATGCAGGACATTCCTGTTATTATTTATTATATAATATATTATTATTTTTTAACGCTATATGCTGCAATGCATCATGGGATAATCAAATCAAAATAAGGAAATTTTAATAACTTTCTCATGAATGCCAGGACCGAAGGGTTCCCTGCAGAATATTGTCCTGAGTATGATGCTGCCTCCGCTGACTTGCCTTCTTCCCACAGGGGGGTCTGCTGCCATCTCTTCCCCCGGTTAACGACTCGCACGCACCTGGCCGTCCGCATGATGCAACAGAAAACGCGATTCATCCGACCAGGTCACCTTCTTCCATCGCTCCATGGTCCAGCTCTGACGCTCACATGCCCATTGTAGGCGCTCTCGACACTGGACAGGACTCAGCACGGGCACCCCGACTGGTCTGGGGCTACGCAGCTCCATACGCAGCAAGCTGTGATGCCCTCTACGTCCTGACATCTTTGCATCATAGCCAGCTTTAACTTTTCAGCATTTCGTGCTACGGCGGTTCTCCTGTGGGATCAGACCAGATGGGCTATCATTCACTCACATCAATAGATGAGCCTTGAATGCCCATGAGCCCGTCGTAGGTTCACCGGTTGGCCTTCCTTGGACCACTTTTGGTAGGAACGAACCACCGCATACTGGAAACACTCCACCAAACCTGTTGGAGATGCTGTGACCCAGTCGTCTAGCTGTCACAACTTGGCCATTATCAGAGTCACTCAGATCCTTCCGCTTGCCCATTTTTCCTGCTTCCACCACATCAGCTTAAAGATCTGACTGTTCCCTTGCTCAATATATAATGACACCCTTAGCAGGTGCCATTGTAATGAGATAATCAATGTTACTCACGTCACCTGTCAGTGGTTTTAAAGTTATGGCTGATCAGTGTATACATCCTCAGACATGCGTCTCAGAAAAAAAATATAGTTTGAACAAGAGGCTAAGAAAAGGCTTTTGTCGCTCCACACACATTGTGGCTAATGCACTGAATCGAAATTATTTAAAACGTGAAAAGAAACAAAGCCTTTATGAGGCAGGATATGAAAACCAGCATCCAAATGAAACGGGAAAGTGAAACACAATAAGCCAATTCTTCACGTTAAAATTATTTTACTTGCATCGTGTTATTCAGTTAACAGCGTCTCCCCCCACTCACTCCCCACCACACACTATAGAATGAGCTACTCACAGAGACATTAGTCCAAATCATACTAATTAAACAAATGCTTGATACACAGGGTAGATAACACCTGCTTTGTGAGGGAATTCAAAGGGACCCCCACCCAGCCTATTGAATTACTGTCACCTTACATTACTTTGAGTATTTTTTAATTAAAGGCACCACGGACATCGTTTACGCTTTGTCTGCTGGAAGAGCACTTCAGCATAACCACTGGCTCCCCAAAGGTATAACGGAAGTGCCCAGATTCCCCACGCCGGTGGCAGCGTCTTCGGCGTACAGCGATCTCCTCTAAACCGTTCCTATTTGAGAGCGCCGCTACCAAAACCCATTCATCAAATGGCCCATCGTAACACTTACCCTGAAGAACTTGCTCAAAGAATACGCAGCGATCCTCGATAGCGGGCTGCTCTGGCGCCTTGGGGACGCTGCAAGCATCAGGCATTGAGCCAGAATCCAAAAGCACTACATTTGCAAACCCATCAGTCTCAAATGTCAATAGGATGCCTTTACAGCACATCGCTTGAGTCGAAATGTTCGGAATACCAGAGAAACCCAAAATCTACTTCTGTTGAAAAATGTCCTACCTTTCCGCACTTCTTTTCCAGAGGGTTCATAGAACATCATTAAAATACTGATACGGGATGAACAGTTCATCCGAGACCTTGCCGCCTCTTCTCAAAGGATGTTTTATTTAAAGGGGGGATCTGATTGTGTCATGGGCATCGAGCAGAAGCTATGAATCTACTGCCGTCCATCAGTCTTGATTAAAAAAAAAAAAAAAACATTTCATATGGAACATTTTATCTATTACACTCATTCACCACTAATCCCTTACTTATCATATCCCACAGACTCTTAACGGTATAATATTTATTGATAACCAGCTTCATATAAACTGGGTGTTGAGGCATAAACATTGTACATTTCTACAATTTTCAACAAAAATATAACCAATATGTACAATTATTGTATTAAAAATACAAAAAAAGGATACAGACTCCACCAACTGTCTTTCTAAAAGACATACAGTATAAGTAGTATCAAAAGTATGAGGAAATGATTAGTTAAAATGTGCATTTTACACACGACATCACAGATCGAACTGAAATTAGCAGTTCTACAGTATATACTACAATTACTGTATGCTTAAACATTTTTTTTTGTGCAACTTGTATTACAACTTGGATTCGGCCTGCCTATTCTCCAGAGACGATAGAATCGATTAATGAATAATATTAAATTACAATCTGTAATGTGTGTAAATGGGGGAAAAAATTAAATCACACAATTCCTTAAAGAAAGTAAAATATTAAATAAAGCACTGAAGTTACACTATACAGTGGGAGAAAAAAAAACTGCAACCTTCACCTTTAAATCTATTTTCAATCACTGATCAATATGATCAGCTCAAAAGAACAAAGAAATTAAAAACAAAAAAGAAGCGGATAAGAGTACTAAGTTCCTCATTTTTGAGTCTCAGATCGGTAGCTTTTAGAGTCTCATGAACACAACAGGAATCAGTTTTTATCTTCAGTCATTAAAGAGGGATTAAGTAGCAGCAGAGAGTGACTATATGCCGGCTCTCTTTAGACATGCAACAAAATCTATCATCGCAACTACGAACAGTCTTCATCCTTCAGATGTGTGTTGCCATCTCATGGCTGGGCTCTTCATGTGCTGGCATCTCCTGGATCCAAGTAGAGCCTCAGCCGTGCTGTACCCCGTCGGGGGCTGTCCGGTCCACTTGGAACAGGGCTATTCAATTCAGGCCCTCGATTCCAAATCCAGGCCGTGTTTTCAGTTCTCCCAGGCAGTTAGTTTAATAATTACTGATTCTGATTGGTCAGAGGCTTCACACCTGGCTCACAGGTGAAGGAAGGCTGGGAAATCAGCAGGGCTCGGCCCTTGAGGACCGTGAGTTGAATAGCCCTGACTTAGAAGCTTACAAAACTCAAAAACAAAACATTAAAAAAAAAAATAAAAAAAATTAAATGACCAAGAAATAATACTGTAGTCATGGAGACAGAAACACATTTGTTCTCGAAGCACGATAGCATATAAAACTGTAACAAAACTCTGTAAAATCTGCAGAATCTTCACCCGTGGTCATCTGGAGTGCTACAATTCCTACACAATCTAGAGAGGAAGCCGAAAAAAATCGAAGAGGCAATAATGTTTGTTTTTTTCTTTCTCAATATTGTCATCACTAGGTAAGTCATGGATAAAAGTGCAGTCAAAGCTTGAGACATTGATGACAGGTGTGTGTGTGCGCGTGTGTGTGTGTGTGTGGGGGGGGGGAATAGCGGTGGTTTTGATCCGTGACGGCAGGAACACGTCAACCAAAGTTTCATGTTACAGTTTCTTCTTCTTTTTTTCTTCCAAAGTGCCAAGACGATTTTTGTTTTAAAGTTTCGTTTTGTTTTTCCATGTTTCACAGTATCTTTCATGCGGGGAATACAAATCCCCGTGCTTATTTAAGGCAGGGAAGGGGAAGACGGGCACTCCCCCCAATCTGATAAGGTTGGAGGACAATTCCCCCACCCCCCAGTCCATGTCCCGTACTCTGTCCAAAGCCGACTCCTGGCACCACTGCACATAATTTCCAACAGATGGCGCCATCCTTAGACTGCAGACACTTGTTCATCTTCTGCAATGACGGGGAGGAGAGAAAAGACATTCAGGACCAGCCTCACAAAGCCCCTCCTCACCCGAATCGTGATCAGCCAAGACGTGGGTCCAGTTCCTTTCAAAATGAATAACACACCCTTTCCATATAGATCATTCCAGAACAGCCCATTTTGTAATTCGGACATGCCCCCCCAAAGATAAACTGCATAAAATTCACAGATGTCCTAAAACTATTCTTTTGGTCATAAGTAAATTCTGATACATACAGTATGAGTATTCATATCTTTGCAGATTCTAATTAATTTAAAACTGCACCATGGGCTTATGTTATGTATATGGTCCTAATAAACTTTTCCTGGCTCTTAAGAGTTTCCTTAGGTCCTGTTTTATAATTTGGAACCTTTATTATAAGTGCATACAGTATGTTAAAGCTTTATATTTTCTAAAAGTGACATAATAGGATGTTTGCTAAGGATTATGGGATACCTCCTTAAAGGTATGTTTTGAGTATACTTGACTGACAGAACCGTTCTCTGGGCTGCTTGACATGAACTGACAGTTTTCCCTTTTCCCTTCGCAGGGGGAATGACAAAGAGGAAGGGTGAATTATTTTTTTTTTTTGTATCGGAAACAGGGCCCCGGTCTAAGCTGAACTCAACTTACCGTGACTCACCGTGTCAAGGCAACAACAATGAAAGATAAAGTGAATGAATTAAGAGAGCAGAGTGGCCAGACGCACTGCCAGAAATGGTATGCAGTGCGTGAGTAATAATGTGTACGAAGGGTCTGAGTCACAGCACTGACACCGTGACTGAAATGGCAACATGATGATCCCATTCTTTTTTTTTACTCACAGAAAACACACAATCACAAAAGTGAAACTACAAGCGGTGACAGGACACAAACGTGGTGAAGCACAGGTGGGCTGGCAGGTGGCCTTCGCTGGAAAATTAAAGATGGATGGATGGAGTGAAGGAACCGGCGTGAAGAGTGACAGCTGGATGGCAGTATGGTGGCATGGCAGCATAGTGGTTTGGCATCGCGGCGGTAAAATGATATGGCGGTATTGTGATGTGGCAGTGCGGCGGTATAAGGGTATGGCAGTATTGGCGGTATAGTGATATGGTGGTTTGGCAGTATGACAATATGCTGGTATAGTGATATGGCAGTATGATGGTTTGGCAGTATAGCAGTATTGGGGTATGGCGATATGGCAGTATAGTGATATGGCAATATAGTGATGTGGTAGTATAGCAGTATTGTGATATGTGAGTATGTCGGTATAGCAGTGTGTTAATATAGTGATTTGGCAATATTGCAGCATGCTCGTGTAATTGTATGACAGTGTGATGGTTTGGCAGTATAGTAGTATTGTGATATGGCAGTATAGCAGTATTGTGGTATGGCAGTATGACGGTAGAGCAGTGTGGCAGTACGACGGTATGGCCCAGTGCGCACGTGGCATGCATGAAGAGGCACGGAGGTCCAGGATGCTGTGGACGTGGCCAGTGGCTGCGCCTGACATGCAACGCGGTGAAACAACGCCGATCCTTTAGGGCTTTACCTGCCTGGTGCCTGCCTGTAATTCACGGCTTGGTAGTCTCGGGTGTGTATGCCACTGTCTTCCTCTGAGGAATAAGTTTCGGAGACAAGGACTCACCCTCCTCTTCCTCGGCAGAGTGCCCTTGGGACGGGAAGTGGGGGTGCCGGGGGTCCCCGTCGGCGGGCTTACTCCACTGGAGCCGGCTGGGCGGCCGGGAGGGGGGCTGGGGGGAGTCGCAGGAGCGCGCCACCATCCGCGAGCGCTGCAGGGCCACGTTATAATCCGGAGGCTTGCGGCCCGAGTGCACTGGCGGTTCGGCGAACTCGGTCAGGGCCCTGTAGCCCGGCGGTGTAGGAGGCGGGTCCCGGAACCGGCTGTCCTTCCGCACTGGACAAACGGGGAGGAGAACTGGGTCAGCGCAGGAGGACAAGGAGAAGATGGAGAGAGGAAGGGCAGCACGGAGTCACATACCGATGAGGTTTTTGGGGGTGCCGGAGGACGCCGGTAAGTGAGTGGGCCGGCCATGCTGCCTGGGGGTGTCCAAGGTCATGCTGGTCTCTGGCTCGGAACCTACGTCCTTCCCTCCCCGGCGCTTGATGGTTCCAGTGTCACCCTCGGAGTCCTCACCCCAGCAGCTGCCACGCACCTGTCCGGGCCGGGCCCCGTGCTCTGGGTACGCAGGGGAGTCGGTGGCCCACGGACCGGCGCCCTCTGCAGGGACGTCTAGGTGCGGCGGGCCAAAGGTCAGTGTCTCCCAACTGCGCTGGTGCTGGATGGTCTGGATGTTGTCATGAGAGCCGCTGGAGCAGGATGTCCAGCTTCCCCGGCCACTGTCGGCCGCGTCGAGGGACGCCCGGTCGCCCTGGTCCTGGGTCAGCTCCTCGGAGCTGGGGGAGGACAGCACGGTACTCCCCACGTAAAGATGCCGGCCCTCGTGCATGGAGGTATAGGACCTAATGGTACAGGGGATCAGTCTCAGTGCTGTGAGGGATACTCCATTCAAAGAAAGACTGGAAAGTTACGGAATACAGTGACATGCGAGTACAGGTCTTAGCGATCGTAAGAAGCTTCCTGTTAGCGCAGAGCACAGAGGGTAAATAGCAAAATACTTCATATTATTTTATATTAGTGTATTAGTGGTGCATCTACATGGGAATAATGGCCAATATTGATAACTGATATATTTTTGAGTGATATTACCGATAACGATGATCGGCTAACCTCTGACCCCCAAAAACCTGTAGCAAAACTGACGTCAGTGGCGTTACTTCTTAAGATCCCATGAATGTGTGCAGCAGCCGCATTATATAATGCAGGCAGTGATACATCAGCAAAGCAGCTCCGACTTGAGAGATTGTAGCGAAGCGCTAAGTGGCGAGTGAGCCGACGAAATCCCTCGTCCTCCATTACGGAAAACAGATGATCGTCCAATGCAGTCAGCGCCATTATCGTAGCAGTTATATCTATAGCTCTGGTAGAGCTAACTTTTAATATCGATAAAGTCTATACATGGGCTGATAGAGATTAAGTTAACTGATATATCGCACATCTCTACAATACCTTAGACCAGAGCTGGACTATGTGCGATGTTACTATCAACATCACATATTATGCGATTTAGATTAGGGTTGAGATTAGGGTTGGGCAGTCCGGACATTATACTGCAGCATTCGGCATTTTCAAAACCAACATTCTTACGATTCCTGCATTTTATTTCTATTTGGTTAAAGTTTATTTTGGGTACATTTTCAGCTCCTTATTTGCTTTATAAATGTTGCAATATGTATTGCAAAAAAGTCACATTGCGATATTTGAGTTTTTCCCCAATGTAGCACAGCCCTTAATTAGTCTATATAAACTGGGTATCTCACCCGAGGCTGTACTGGTCGGGGTCCAGGTTAGCCCTGCGTTCCATCCGTGACCCAGTGAGGTGGGCATCACCCGAACAGGCCGGGTGCCTGTGCCTTCTCTCCTCATTGAGCAGCTCCAGCGATGATTCACTCACGAGGCTGGACCGCGACGATATCTCACTGTGGCCCGAATCTGACAAGTTGTCTACCGTCCCGCCAGGCCCCAAGGAATACCCTGGAGGAAAACACGTGAGCGGGATGGAAGAGGTTAAAAAGAGTGGCCCCTCCCAATTGCCTCCTCCCCGATGATTTCCAGTTTTCTGGGCAGACGGCCCAAGTGACATCATGCTGGGGTAGCATCAAGTTGTCACGGCGACAGAATGTCCACGTGGTGATGAGTTGCCGTGGAAACAGCGGCGTTACATCAGAGCCCCGCTACATGCTCATAGGCCCTGGAAAACGGGTCCTTAAAGCCCGGGTCTGAATCCAGCACAGCGTGAAGAGCGTTGAGGTTCAACAACGCCACCCATGGAGCAGAAGAAGCACTCATAGATGCGTCTAAGCTTTCCCATCCTCATTGTCTCACATTATGGCTGGTCTGACAGCTTAAGAGGTGGCAGGTTGGGTGCGTAGGGTGGGGAGGGTGAAACATGTTTGAGTAACATTAAATTCAAAGAGCTTAAAGAGGTCTTAGAGTGGCAATCTGACTACGTCGCGAAACCCCACCTATCCCACAGGTCCACGTGGCACCATTGTTATTCCCGTTATTGTTCTCACTTGCGAGGGAAGAGAAGGAGCCGGTTAGGTCTGACTGCCTGGAGAGGGGGGACCTCAGCTGACTGCCACCTGACAAATGGGACAAGAGAACGGTTAAAGCGCCACCTAGTGACCACTGGCCTGCCAGCCCTCTGCACAAGCTCCTGCACCAGGCGGCGGCACCCGCAACAGGAAAGCTACACGGAGGCGACATGGAACTTTCCGGAAAACGGGCCTGTAACGACAGGGAAGCCACTCTGTTAGTAAACAAAATGCCAATAACAATATTAGACATACCGGCGGGGGGGGGGGCACGCACGCGGGGCTGCCGGCGGCTCGCGGTCACATATACGCTTACCCAGGACGTCATGGGCAGCGAGGGCAAACCGAGAGGCAGCGGGGGAGGGGCGTACAGGTTGGTCAGGTCCAGGTCTTTGAACTTCTTGCCAATCAGTGTGAGGGCTTTGTCCACCTGCTGCTGCGTGCCTGGGGGGTCCACGCATGGCGACCTTGAGCAGTCTGCTACCTCACCAACCGCCCACTGCTAGATGTTCCAAAGTAAACAGGGACTCACCCTCTATGTGGCAGATCTGAAAATCCTGAGTGTAAGGCAATGTGGAAATGTAGATCTTTGCGCCGGAGGTCTGCTTCAGGAAGCTCACGTATCTCCCCTGTTTTCCGATTAATCGGCCAACGAGGTGCTATAAAAAGCAAAAAAAAGCAGGAGAAAATGAAATGATGCATAAAAATGGGCAAATAGTGATGTCTAGTAAAATTAGATAAAAAGATAAAATAATGCATAAAAAAAATGCGCAACAAGCTTAATACAAGGCATGCATCAAATGCACTTGTGAGGAAAATTAAGCAAGAACCCTACTTGGTCACCCGTTACTAAAAGCACCTTGAAATGTAGCATCAGAGAATAAAAGTCGTCTGAAGGTGTGATAAGCAGAACAGTCTAATAAAATGTGCATTATCATCAGAGGGGGAAAAAAAGAAAACGCCAGAAAATATTCAGGCAGGTTTCAGAAAGACGGCCATTAAGCTGAAATGTGATTGGACAGTGTATACGGTCACATGGGCTCACCTTCGGCACCTCGATCTCCCAGATGATGAGCTCTGTGGTCTGCGAGTGGGCGGGCTGGCTCCCTGCGCCACGGTGCCCGTCTGCCAACCCCAGTGTACAGCCGCTGTCCACCGAGTCCATACTGTTCACATCTGATCCTGGGCAGGGGTGGGGGCACACGCATTAGCTACACTCAGAGTGCGGTCACACCCCTCTGAGCAGGACGTGCTCGGAAGATTTCTGAGGCTGGCGGCAGGGAGACCACATGACATCCAGGAAGGTCAGAGGTCAGTCTCCCTCATCTTCCTGCACCATACCAACCTAACAGCCTCACGCAGCTCGGGAATAATGGCCCAATGTGAATGAAGCGATCATCCTCCATGCCACGCTGGCCTGCCTGATTTCAGACCCCCCCCCCCCCGAGACAGTTCAATGATTACCAGACCATTACTGGCCACATCCTGGGCCCACACATGCCCTGAATGGTGACAAGCTCCTTTTCAGGTTCAAACTCAGCATGCTTTAAGCTTGGACAGGCAAACCTGTAGCTGTCTCCAACTGCCTGATTGGCTGAGTCAATGAAGCCTGACATAAATTGACCTGTGGATCTCTGACCCCGACATTTGGCCTCTTCCAGCATACACGGCACACCCCCCCCGCCACCCAGAAAACTTCCTGTAATCTGACAGCTGCAAAGCTAGACCCCCCATGCAAAAGCCAAGACTGACTTGTTCTGAGCTAAACAAAAGTCTGCAAACTCGAGTGGTTAGATATTTAGCAAGGGCGTAACGACATGCACGGTTTTTTGCACTGGTAGCCCCAGGGTAGGTGATTTACGCACATATGAGCTGCACTGAGCAACAGGAGGCACGACGCCTCAACGCACGAGGGGCAGATTTGCCCCACGCCGTCAATCATTTCCCGGTTTAACCCACAGGGAAGCCGCACAACATGAGGCGTAACGGCACGCCGATCCCACGGGCTTTTCCACATGCACCAAATTGCGGCTTTTCCCTCCACAGACCTCGAAAACAAGGCCGACAGACTGGACTACCAGTTAGTTTAACAGATATTATGAAGTATTCCAAAGCAAGTAACTCACCACCTGATTGGTCCGCCTCTGTCTCGATCACATGACTCCCATTCCGCAGGCCGGCGTCATTCAGGCTCCTCTCCTCATGCGCATAGGGATGGGGTTCCGCCCTCTCTGGGACCCACCCGCATGCGCCTGAAAGATGCCTCGGGTCCTCCTTTCCATTGGGACCAGCACAGACGGACCCCGCGCCATGTAGGACGTCCTCGCCGCCTACGCCGTCTTCCGACTGGCAGGTGCTGCAACCGGAATCCTCCGCCAGGGTGACGGCCTCCTCCGCCTGGAGCTTGGCTAGGCTGGGGGGCGTGGCCTCTCGAATCTGGGCGGGACAGATGCTCTCCGGTCTGTTTTCCGCTCTCGCCCAGCCGTGGTCATTCTCGGGCGTCTGCCACGCCAGGCAGCCGTTCACCTCCGTGGCAGCGGCGGCGGTGCCGCCCTCCTCCTGTGACAGCAGCCCCGCCAGGGCGCCCTCGCCAGTTTCCACCTCCGCACAGCCCGCGGCAGATGGGTGGAGAGCCTCGACGGGTGTCAAGCCGGCGTCCCTCATAGCCTCCTGAGCTGCGAACGGGCGGCCGTTGGTCACAGGGGTGCTGCTGCTGGGCTCCGACGGCCCACCGGACGTCTCGTCCCGTTCTCCTTCTGCGAGCACCTCCCGCGCGGCGGCAGAGATGACGTCGGTGACAAGGCCCGCTGCCAGGCTCTCGATATCTTCGGCGGGCAGCCCGTTCTCCTGAGGCTCCTCGGCGCCCGGCGCAGAGAGGGAGGGTGGTTGGGCGTGCCGGGGGGGAGCACTCGGAGCCTCTGCGACGGGCTCAGAGCAGAGTACGTCCTGCCGGCTCGACCCGCAGGCCTGCTCCTGGGCCACGGGCAAGTCCTCTTTGACCGCGTCCGGCTGTATGCTCTCCACAAAAGGCACTGTGGTTTTGTCAGCTGCCACCTCACCCTCTGGTTCCGGTCGCACCAAGTTGGGCAGCTCTGCTGCAACCGCCCCTACCGCTGTGCCGGGAGCAGGCTTCCCACAGGGAGCTGGGCTGCTCATCTGGACGCTCGCTGCATCCTCCTCTGGTCCCTTGGATCCCCGGGTCTCTTCCTCCGCCTTTGGCGGAAGCGTGGCGACGCCCGTCACCGTCACGGCTACCACGCTGCCGTTTCCCCAGTCAGCCGCATCGTCGAGCTGCGGGCTAGCTGCGGCGGCGCAACTGTCCGCAGTCTCCATAGACTGAGCTGGGCTGGGCGGCTTAGCCTCTACCGGCACAGGTACCTGCGCCAACACCTGTTGCTCTGTCGGTTTCTCCCCCTTAACTTTCTGTCCGTCTCTGTCAGACCCGTAGGGGGCACCAGCTACGGCTGTGGAGCAATGCCTTTCCATCAGGCCGTTGCTGCCTTCGCTGGGGGAGACGAGTAGATCCACAGTCATCCCCTCGGTGCCATCATGACCGGCAAGTCGGCCTTTCTTTCGGGAAGTGTACCACCACCACCCTCCTAACAGCGCCAGCACACCGGGCACGGTGTACGGGACTAAGGAGCGAAACCTGAATGGCATCTCCTCTGCACCCTAACAGCTACACCTAGGAAAGACAAAAAAAAATTAATAAAAAAGGGTCAGGGAAACAAAGTAACCACCCCCCCACCCCCCGAACTCACACACCCCCAAAAGTCTCCCTGACTGTCGCTGTCACTCAGGACAGTCACGTAAGCTCTTATGCCCGGAAAGCACAGTAGAACAGTGGGTTTACGGAAATGCGAATAGTGCACCCAACCCCACGGCAGAACGTCACGCTTCCCGGACCCACAACACATGGCGGGACAGAGTGCAATCGCGAACAAGAATAGGACCAAAATATTGCGCGCCAGCCCACGGAACAGCGATCGTGTTTTACAGCGTATAGCGGCGTCATAAAAGCCCGACGTCTGAACAATCAGACATTGACTCCGCACGGCTCCCGATGCTCAGCCTCAAACACACAAGCGGCTCTGTGGTTTACGGGATTTCCCCGACACCCAGCACAACTAAAGATTGTTCTCATCTGCTGTGTCTCTCAAAAAAATAAAATAAAATGCATCTGAACAATCTGCACACACACAAATACGTATCTACCACGGTTCAGAAAAACAAAAGTTTGCCAGTCCACAAAGCATGCTTGCCAAGCTGTAACGATAATTGCGATGCGGGCACGATAATTACTCCTTAAAGGGCCAGCGACCTTACAGAACAACACGTTCCTCAGCTTTAAAATTAAATCCAAACTGAGGGGTTGAGCTCTACAGAAAGCAGGGCAGGAGACAGGCCCACAGATCCCAAGCTAGGAAAAAAGTAAACATTCATCCTAAAGTCCCCATAAGGCCGGCTGCAAAAGCTCAGGGGTAATATTTAACTCAAAGGGCTTCCTCACATACACGCAGGCCAGGGCGGGAACGGCAGGTTGCTCCAAGTTTATAAAAGGAAGAACAGACATGCCTTTCCTTAACAGAAACAGGGAGGCCAGCCCCCAACAGGGAGCAATGCATCATGGGTGATACCCAGGCCTGCTACAAAGTGGGGAGGGAGGGGGGCTCAGCTGCCTTCGCCCTTCAAGACCAGCGACCATTTCTGTGCAGGCCCGGAAATGAGGCAACCACGTGGACTTAGCGCCCCCCCCCCCACGCAGTTACGGTGCAGCTACGTCCCCCTGATGGGCATTCGCTGCAGTTGCGGTGCTGCTGTGTGCTGAGGTAAGCCGAACAGAGGTACAGTCATCCACAAAGTACAGAATTGCATTCTACCAGAGCAGGACTTAAGCAAAACTGCTGCCATGGTATATTAACATACGACAGACTGCAGCGTTAATGAAAAGATGCTGGCAAAAACACCTGCTTGTTAATTAAATGGAAGGAGGGTCATAACATGCAATGAACATTTTTCAAAGTCATCAAATCACTAATCCTTCTGCCTAGCAAGAGCTTATATAACAAGCCTACCGTCAAAATGGTATATGAGCCGTATTAATGAGGAACAGATGTAAACTTAATACAAAGATTTAAGATGAATAATGAGTAGAAGTGAACAGAGTAGAACGAATCTGTAAAATAAAAGGAATCCAACTGTATTACTATTCCAAAACGTTATCAAACTTTATTAGGTTAAAGGGTTAATACAATAAAATTTACATTCAGTGGAAAGATATTCTGAAGGCAAACTTAGGTTTGCATATGCGACAAGGTCAACTGTAATTACTCCCCATTAACTTATTAACTTAACATGTTTGTCCCTGTTGCCCATCACTGATTTCAACAGACATGGAGACCAACATACTGAAAAGAATGTAGCAATGAACTGCCATCACCCCCCCCCCCCCCACCACCCAAGAGCATGACTTAACCTAGTTTCAAGAATCCCCCCCCCCCACACACACACACGAGCAAGAGAGGGCCATTACAGATACAGCACTGCACAAACCCCAAACTGAATGACCCCAGATTAACAGCAATCTGCCAACGTTGTGAAACACACTGCCCCATACCACCATGTGCCTTAACAACATTCTGTCGCCAACTGTCTCCACAAGATAACAAGAAATGTCAGGCAATCCCTATGCACACCCCAACCCCTAGCTGATGTCATGTGGCAGAGATTCCTGGGCTGGGAATGGTGTATCCACCCCTATCCCAAGGTGACAGGGACCCCTTTTGATAGGACAAAGGACACAGAGCACAGCACAAAACCATAAAAATACTTCCAAATTGTGCCAGCCAGGTGTTTGACCAACCCCACCCCCCAATTCAATGAATATGAAAATGCCCCTTTGGAATATTTAATCCAGTATTTTGGAAAATAAACTCAATTTATTGAGCCAGGAGTCTTGAGGGAAGTGCGACTTTGAAAGGGCACATGACCGAGTGATGAGGACACAGGACAGCCAATCAGGACGCACAAAAGCCAGAGTGATCCCTCCCCTGAGCAGGACATGAACCAATAGCAAACTACACCGCCAGCAGCTCCTGCACAAGCTTACTGGTAAATATACTTCACAAACTGCCTACAGGTGGACAGACGTGTATATAAACTTGCGTATCAATTTTGGCTTAGGGGCCAAAATCTACTTATCTTTGAGGAAAGATGACACAGGACCAACTGAGCACATTTCCATTATTTAACACCTGCTTTAAATTCAGGTGTGAAAGTACATGAAATAGGACCCCTGGTACGTAATCTCTGATGCTATATCACCAAGTCAATAGGCACACATCTCACACGTTTCCAAAAAACACAGCAGCCTCATCCTTCGGAAACCTTAAAAGACGCACACAGAGATGGAGATCTCAGTTTAACAAAATAATTAATATTTCTTCAGTTAATCAGAACAGTACTTTCGCAAAAATGCTTGCGCCACGCCTCTTACAGCTTTCCCTGCATTAGCGGGCATGAAATCAGACTGAAAAGTAAATATTTCACGCGAAGCAACTGCGAGACAGAATAAGGAGCCCAACGTGTTGCGACGGCTGAACATCACGTGACGTGACATGCCGAGACTATTCTGATTGGCCGAGCAGGGAGTGCGGGTCAAACGCTAAAGCTTGTACGAAGCTCAGCGGGTCCCGTTAACAAACTACAAGCTGAATCGCATCCCAGAAAAACGAACAGCGCACAGGTGTGCGTGTCACCTGGCCCGCGGAGGCATGCAACGTCTCCGTCATGCCAAGCTGATAGTAAAAATGACCCGCCGACACTCGGCTCCTACAATTAATGGGTCGGCCGCATTAAAAGTGACGAAACGCCCTGGGATGGGATGGGAAGGGAAGGGAGGGGGGTTCTCCAACAATAAGTGCAGAGTTGGGGGGGTTAATCTGGTGCCCCCCTAAATCGCGAAAGGCATCCACTCTCGGAAGGAGGTGGAGTAACGGGTGGAAAGAGTCCGATCGAGCCGCGTCGCCGTACGACCTTGGAGCCCGATAAGGGAAAGGGTCAAACTCCGTACCTGCCCGATATGCTGCCGGGATCTGGAAAGCGCAAAAGGCGGCGCATCGCAGCCGCTCCGGCACCGTCTAACACACCAAAGTGGTGCCCCTTTCCCCCATCGGCCGTGCTATTGCGCCGGAGCGCAGCGGCAGCCACATTAAGTATACATGCATAATGGGGGAGGTACGCCGGACACACTCGCCAAGATGAGGTGCCGCTTGCGTTTCGGACAACGAAGCACGCCCCAGTGTGTAGGAAAGCCGAGACCCTGGCGCCTCCTTCAACTGGAGCGACGGGACCCGAGCGTCTATAATACCCGGCGATCCTCCGCGCCTGAGCGGCCAGCCCCCCGAAATCTCCTTATGCTCAGTCCGGTGTTAGCGGGCCGGTATGTATGCATGTCCCGGCGGCCGATGCGCTTCGCATCGCGTACGAAGGACACGCTTTTTGGACCAACACGGTCAAGCCTACGGCCGCCAGAGCGCTTTTAACCTCTGTAGCCGTATTACAGTAGCGCGCTAGGCCGCAGCGCTAGGCGACCGGTCGACCTGAGAAATTAAAATACCCGACGGGCCGACAAGCCGGCGGAGATTTACTGTGCTGTGAACCCGCCGTTTCGGCGGGACGACAGGCAGCAGTAGCGGCAGCTGCTCCAATCTTGCTCACGGTCGCACCTTTGCGGTCCAGCCCGGGTCGCACTCCAAAGAAAGTGACAATTCATCCACGCCGCTTGCGGCGTGCAACCGCAGCACGCATACACCAGTGAAACGTGCACCTACATATTATCAGTGATCAATAAGCGGCGATGACCGCCATCTGACACAGTTAGGAGACCACGCATTACTATAAGCGTTAAATAAATAGGAAATCACGTACATGTCGAGGGGTCCGCATCCCCATGCTGGCCTGGGACTTACCTGAGGTATCGAGTTAAATAATGGAAGCCAAATGGATATCAAGCTAGCAAGCCTCCCCGATCTCCCAAGACATTTATTTTCTTTTAAAAAAGTCTCCTGCTCGTTTCGCCGCGGTGCCCGGCAACCGCACGCGCCGCCGCGTACGTAGATAGAGTCGCGAGAGGAGCCCCCGTAGATGATGTGCTCCGTGAACGAACATTAGCCTCCGCCTGCACCATTCACCACTGTGCAACTCGTCCCAGCAATTAAAATCGCCCGGCATCGGGGTCCGCTATACGCGAAACATCGACTATAAGAGAATAAACAAACAAAGCACACTTACTGTTGTGAATTATATTCCGCACCGCCACCGTGAATAGGTGCACGTTAATCTACGTTTTCTGGGCCCCAGCTCAATCCTTAGACGTCCCCTCTCTTGTATGCACGGTTCTCCTCCCCACGTGTTGACCGTCCGAACACTAGACTCTAAAAACAGACCAACAGCTGATCAAACATCGCGATAATTGGAGGACGGGACGAGGCTCGCCGCCTCTCGCGTAGACAGTCACGAGCGCAGTTGCAGCGCAACTTTTTGTTCGGCCACGAGAAACCGTGGACCACATGGCCATTTTGGCTCAACCTCTATCCAAAGTCAGGTGTCCTTTCGAATCACGATGGGCACCATTACAACTATCCGCTTACTTTTGAAAGGGTTTCGGTCACAGCTTAAGTGTTTTATTTCCCCCACTCTTTGTGCAGGGTCTATTAATGACAGCAGCACACATTAAAACTGTTTATTGGCAAGTCCTTAAATGAGTGATATATTCAGTGTGAATATAAATACGTGGAGATGGTAAAGCTGATATCCCAGTGTCGTATGCAAAATGAAAAAGTTAATGAAGCAAGGTCAACTTTAGCAGAAAATCATGTGATAAATACAAATCCACAAATTACTTTTAGAAGTATGTAAATATAGCGGCTGAATGAAGAGCACGCGATGTGACAGGATAAATTTACATTTTACTTCCAAAAAATACATACTGTACATCGAGGGATGCAAATGACAAAATCATGAGGTGGGATTTTTTTAAAGCAATTTTCACAATATTTAAAGAGTATATCATTCAGTTTTGACAGCAGTTCCCCCTGGAGCATAGGTATGCCCCTGAGCTCTAAACGAGGTTCAGGTGAATTCCAATGAGAACATTAAACGGATCATACACAGTGTGAATTTAACACAGCAATTCAAATACCTCATTTCAGTTTTATTGTTTTTATTCTCAATATTTTAATGACACGATGCAGTGGCAGCATGGAGGGAAAAGTTTTCAATACTAACACTAGATAATTCAATTTATATGTTATACATGTACAGCAACTAACTGCTTTACAAAAAAGCAAAATAATACAATATCATCACATGTATTTACAGTGTAGTAAATATACCTTTGTCAAATTTTACACAAAAAATATTTACAGAAGTGAAACGTACGGCGTTTTAAAAAAAAGTGGCCAATCCTCAAAAGAGAAAAATATGTTTTGCATAACCTTAAGACATGACTAACAAAGGCATTTTAATCTTACATACTAAACATCTGACTGCAATTAAAGATCTATGGCCTAACACCCACCTTGTTAACCTTGCAATGACAGGCTACAAGAGTGCCTGGTGTTTTGTGTGTGTGTGTGTGTGTGTGTGTGGGGGGGGGGGGATGAACTAATTTCCCCGGGGGTAAACTCATACAGTACAATCCTTCAACCAAAGTGGGAAATTGTCAACGCAGCAGGGGTGATCCACCAGGTAAGTCAACGGACACGACGAATCCTTTTAATTCAGCGGGTTTTAAATCTCCTCAACACCAATAAAAAGCCACTACAAAAGCAAACAGAGTGGTTAACAACTTCATCGTGCTACATGTAATGGCCCTTTAAGAAACAAGGATTTAATTCATTGGCTGCAAGTGAATAATACAAGTTCCAGGTCACCTATAGCAGATTATTCGCAAAATATTCTTGGTTGTAGTTTTTTTTACAAGTCATATTTGGTGTGGAAAAACAAGTTCATGTGCTGCTCATGAAATGGTTTGACGAAACCAAGCTATAAGCAGAACAGAACATGAACAGAAACACCAGCATCCCAAACACTGATTCTGCGCCTCTGCAGTGGATCCCGGCAGCAGCGAAAGATAAACTGTCAGCAGGTGAGCTCAGGGCTTTTAAGCTTCGCCACTGCTCACGGACACACAAAGATGACTCACTGCAGACTATGGGGGGTCGTCTGTGCATCAAGACTACTGGGGTCTGCATCAGTTGATGTCACACCATAATACAGTATCGGAAGCCAAACAGCAGGACAGTCTGGTTGTCAATTTACAAATATATAATAGTTCTTTGACTTTTAATACTACCTGTAGAGCTGTAACACTTTTCATATACTGCTGTGGACACCCTTACCATCACTCCTTGAAAATTACAGACTTCCCTTTATACCTGACTGCATTCAAAAGAGGTGTATTCTCACAATTCAAGTATGTAGTAAAAAAAAAAAAAAAAAAATTGTAAACAAAATTGGCCCTTTGGACATTATTTTTCTGATCCCCACAATCTCTAATGCACACCACAAATACAACCAGAACACTTTGTGAAATTTAAGTGCTTGGATCACTTAACCCACCCCCTCTTCCAAATACAATTACATTATAGGTATAGGTGATGTGAAACGGATTGCACAGAAACCAGATGAAGTAAAAACAAGATTCAAAAAAGTTAATGCTTACTTAAGACTAATTGAAACTAAACTAAAGAGGCAGTAAATGGTCAGCATCAGTTTTTAAATCCTGCCTCTTCAGGTCCCCCCCCCATTTAGCTTCACCCCCACCCCTATTAATCAGGACTTCCAGATAATTCCAGTCTATTCAGTAAATACAACACACTCCGGGCAACAAGAAACTGGTTAAAATTCGTAATGGAAAAGAAACTTGGCTAACGAGGCAGGCTCATGGAGACAGAGCGTTCATCATGTCAGGAAATCAACGCATGTTGTTGTTATTATTCTCTCCTTGCGTTGGGAAAACTGTTCCTTGGTTAAAAAAATTATAAAAAAAATAAGATAACATGTCTGTACACAGCGGAAGCTATAGGAGAAGTCAGTCTGGACAGACAGGAGCAAATCACACGTCAGGCTCCACGCCGAGATGCCTGCAGCAGACTTTAGTAGGGCGGGAACCAAATGCTTATCGTATGCTACATAAACTTACGGAGGTCAAACAAATACAGAAGGGAGAAAAATCAAAATCACTTTTTTAACTTTTATTTTTCAGTCAACAGCACAAAATAGGTTTGATTTTCCTTTCGCTAGTGCAAGCTAGTCTTTGGTGCAGAGTGACTGGGGCTACTGCTGTTGGTCATGGGAGGGGGGTCGCCCCGTTCCCCAAACACGTGTGTGCGTGTGTGTGTGTGTGTGTGTGTGTGTGTTTGGGATGCTATGCTGGGCCGTCCCACGCCAGGCCCTGTAGTGTTATCCTTAAAAATATCACCGGCACCGTCCATCCGCAACGCTGCCCCCGTGTGGCGGAACCAATCACTACACCTCTGACATTTCCCTTTGCCACAAAGACTATTGGCACTGCATCGAACACATCTGGGGGGCGCCGGGATGGCTGCATCCTCAGTACGTGAGGTTGACCCCAGGGCCAGCCCCTGCCATCCCAGGACGTTCAACGGAATGCGGTCGCCGACCAAGAATCAACAAATACTTAGGGTTCGTTCACATCTGAATTATTTCGGAGGCATTTTGGCAAATCTGTTTTGCATATTACCTAGTATCGACTGTCACCGTCGAGACCATGAACAAGTCGAGATGTCAGCGAGGCCTGTCAGCTACTCTCATCCGTTAAAATAAATGCATCTTGCTATTTACACATCTGCTGCTGCATTTCTAGTGTTCATCAATCCTTCTCATACAAATAATGTGTTAAAAAAAATAATAAACCACTTCACTACCTTTGCAGTTTATATTTAGCTATACAGGGAAATTAATCTCAGGCAGAAGTGAGCCATATACTGGATAATTTTTAGGATACTGTTTAACTGTATTTACACTGATACTGAACACAAGAGTCTATAATTAGTACCTGTTCTTAATTTTCAAATTTTTTTCTGATTTTTTTTTTTTTTTTAACAAACTATACACATCTGAATACCCTGACGAAGGCACACAATGGATAAAACAACATCCCAAACTGTGTGTGAGAAAAGGACTTCACTGTTATATATAAGCTTTCAAGATTACATATTTATATATATAATTTTAAACATGTCCTCCTCCCCACCCAGCACGAACATCATCATCTCTGCATACGTAACGTCTCACTAGTTATGTCTTGGCTGCAGACGGAGGTTTCACGCATTCAGCATCACGGCACATCTCTGCAGCAGAGGGGCGGTGGGGTTGTTCTGGAAGTCCCTTGGTAG
>JAODLC010000054.1:12936-26251 GCA_026781145.1 Hippopotamyrus pictus | reverse complement strand
AACGAAGCGGGTGGGAAGGATTCTTTTAGTAGGTACGAGACACTGCAGAGTTTTGACCACGTTTCAGCGCTAGCTAGCTGAAGGAACACACGTCGCGCCGCAGCTGGAAACCACCAGAAGCATCCAGGAAATGCGAAGTCATTTCAGAGCAAAACTTCACACCGACCTAAAACCCAACGCTGCTTAAGTAGACAAGATGGGTAAACCTGAGGCAGACTTGCGTCTCCCCAACATGGACGGGTTTAGTTAGCGACACACATGGCACCAGGCGAGCATCAGCGCGGAATTAGTGCCCCCCCCGGCAAAGCAGCGAAACTGCGGCCAATTACCCGACAGTCTCTGCCTGTCACCGAAGGACACACGTCTAATGACGTGATTTCTCTTCAGTGGACATCCTGCATGCAATGAAACGTGATTCAGCGCATTATGGCACACATTAGTGAATTACAAACGTCTGTGGATCACATTAAAAACTAACCCACATTCTAAGGAGCACACGGGTCATACTAAAGCAGAGGTTTTGTAGTGAGTCAAAACCCCGTATAACTCACAACTGACAGTGCTTGTTACACTGTCCTACACAGTCTCAAAGCGGAACTACACTGAAACGTAAAAGAGGCTTCAAAATGTGTTTGACTCTCCTCCTGCATGTGTAGTAGGTAGGTAAACGATACTGTACTTATTCAAAACTGTGTGTAATTGAATTAAGATATCTTGTCACATCAAGATAAGATAGAGCCGAAGAGACCATGTCATTTATAATTGAATTTTGATAAAATACGCATTTACTGTTTTGTTTGCCTTTGTGGGGCAGTATGCTCAAGTGTGTGGAAAAACAGGTTCTGGTGCATTGCGAAGAAATTTATGCTTGATGCGTAAAATGCTGAAATGTGTCACTTAAATATTGCTTAGTTTTTCTTTCAAGTCCAGCAGAAATCTATCATCACATGAAAAATAAATAAATATGAAGAATGTTCTGGAAACATTTATAACTGGTGCATAAAGAAAAAAAGCGAGTTAAGAATATGCTAACAGTGTTAGCATAGGATGCTAGCATGTAACCTAGCAACATGACCCGCCTCCCTCAGCCAAGGACAGGCTAAGTGACTGTTTGTGTCTGGTCTGGGACCCACCTTTCCGGGGGGAGCTTTGAGGGGAGGTGGGGGGGGAGGACAGTTGCGAGGAAGCACTGGATACGGCATCTTCAGGTGCCTTTTTTTGCCGTTCACTCGCTTCTTCAGACAGGGACAGGATTTTCTTCAGAGACTGAGGTGAACTTGTACCTTTTTTTCATTTAAAAAGAAAAGATGACCTTTAAAATCAGGCAAACAATTATTTGGCACAGAGTTGTAATTTTTATTATTATTTTTTTTTAACAGAACAGCGATTCAAAAACCATAGTAATACTCAGAATCCGCCACCAGATGGCACTGTGGCTCCAAGTAGAGATTAAAGCTAAAAGATTCGTAGCAGCAACCCTCTGGTTACACAAAGAGCACTCAGGCCTTACCGAATGGCGGTAGGTCCTTCACCGGAACCTTCTTGCGCGACGGGTAGAGAGACACAGCAGGGACCTGCAGGGCCTGGCCACCTTTCTGCGCCTGCTTCGGCTGGTTGGCCCGAGGAATCACAGGGGACGTGTCGGGCTTCTTTTTGTCACCCACATTCTTGGGCACTGGCGTTGAAAAAACAAGTGGAGAGACCAGGAATATAGCATTTTCTATCAAAACTGTTATACTTGTAATTCACTTGCTGTTTTGAAAAAAGATAGACGTACCACCCAAACATAGAGAAGGGAAGATCTTAGCGTGAGAGCTATTAGCAAGGACCAGGAGTGCAGCTAAAAATTCTGGGCTTCCTGAGAAAATGTCACCTTGGGCCTTGTATATGAACGAATTTTACGTAAATATGAGCCCCCCGAATCTGCCAGGGTGTCCATGGCCCCACGGAGCCCCCAGCTAAGACTCACAGGTGTTGGTGGACGGTTCGCACTGGAGGGACATGGTCTGCAGGCTATCCTCGCTGGTGTCCAGCAACAGGTCGGACAGGTACTGGCGGACGCGCCTGGCCATCTGGGCGTCCTCGTACAGCTTCTTGGCGTTGAGGAAGGAGCTGCGGCGAATGCGCTTCTTGTGGCCCGCCGTCTGCACCACGTCCAGCATTGCCGCATTACCACTGCCCTGGCTGAGAGACCTGGAGGGCGGGTGGGGGGGGAGGGGCAGTGGAGGAGGCGAGGACAAGGTAGAGACAAGTCAGGCAGGTGTATGTAGGGGTGGGGGGAGGGGGGGTGCCGGGCAGGCAGGCACGGGTACAGGCCGTGAGTTTGAAGGGGGGGTCAGATGATGGGTCAGATGTAGACATGCACCAAGTCACTCCAGCCTGGAACTTTCCATGCCTCAATCCAATAATAAAAATGGACAGGAAACCAACCCCCCCCCCCCCATTATTTTGTGTAGGGGACTGTAGAGAGTACCCTCTGTAAATCATTTACCTTGGCAGATTCATCTACCTATATACATAAATATTATTTATACACACACAGACATGTTAACGGTTGTATGCCTACGTATGGCTACTTAAGCTCGCTTGAGTAATATGGGTCTTGGTTATCTGGGATATGAGCATTATCATAACCGATGGCTATTAACTCACTGAAGCATCTTTGGTTAGTGGTTAAATTGTAGGATTTGTCACTTTTACAATCTCAAAATTTTAAGACTTTTAAAACTTCCCTATCACCTATTTTTCTCGTTATTTAGGAAGAGCTGAGTGACATGAAAAATGTGGTTAGTTTTTCATGAAAGGTTCAGACCTCTGGATTGCAAAGACAAACATAGTACGTTTCGAATAAAGCATCCTGACGTTGCATACAACTGCACCATCCAGTAATGAGCTTGAAATGATTCCTGGAGGCAGCTTTCATATTTATATTATTTTTGAACTTTAACAAAATGAAAAAAGAGAGGGGGAAAAAAAAACGTTAATTTCACTCTCGGGATAGGTTTGCAGAGGCGAAAGTGTTAAAAAAATAAAAAAAGAAATGAAGGCAGACGAGGAGAGAGGCAAACTGGGCAATAGAGAGTGCCGTCAAATGGGCTACCAGACTTACCCCAAACTTCTCCACTTCTTCTTCCTGTAAGTGAGAGCCATGAACAGTGAAGCATGGGGGACAGAAGGAAAACGGAGAGAGAGAGACAAGGCCTTAGACAGGAAAGACCAGAGTACCCGAATGAGCAGTATCCACGAGGCCCAGGGACATGTCAACAAATGCCTTGTCATGACTCTTCAGCATGGAGAGACACTTCTTGTGGCCATAGTAAACCCATTCAGAGGGAACACAAGACACCGAGGAAAGGAGCTGGTCTGACAGGGAAAACCCCAACCAAGATGGATGGTAGCCAGGTAAAGCCCTCTAGAACAAGCCAGCAACTCACTTAAGCTGCCATGGAAACTCATCCTCAGCAAGTCAGTGGAGCTTACAAATAAGCTTCTTAAAATCCTGGCTCTGATGAAGGCAGCCGCCCAAATGTAAATGCTAACGTTGGGAAACTCGCTCGAGCTAGGCCCAGGAAAGAGACGATCCGTGCGATCTGTTGTGAAAACGCCAGGGACACGCGTTGCAGATTAACGGCAAGACCGGCTTCTGTCAGGGTTGGCCACGTACCTCGTTCTGAACATGAGTGCGGGATCCATGTTTACAGATGCCATCCGCCCGACGTGCCTGATCTCTTTTGCGATCATCCTCAGCTTCTCGAAATTCACCAATCCATCGACTTTAGAATCGTTGCCTATAAAGGGATAAACGATTACATAATCAATTTGCCCGAAATAAAAAACAAACTGTCACAAAAATGGAAAATGCAACCTGGGATACAGAGCGATTGGTTACCTTCATGGAGGAAAGTAAGGTCCTTCTTGATAACTGGGAAGAGGGGGATTATGGGAGGCTGGAGGTTCTGATTGTTAAGAACGTTGCGGTATTTGGCCATATTTCTGGAAGGGTCAAAGAGGTCTTGAAGGTCTTGGAAGAGCTTCTCATACTTGCTGGGAAGCTTTTCCCAGGTGCCTCGCAGTCGGGAGACAGGGGCCAGATTCAAGCCACTGCAACACAAGAAAAACTCAAAATGAAGACCTTCTCTTTCTGCAAAGAGTGGGTTCAGACATGAATCTTCACCAAGAGGAAACTCTTTGCAAGCCTTCACCCAAGGAAACGGCTCCCTTTTTACATACCTGATGATGGCGAACATGGAGTTAAAGTTCTTGCACTCGCGGCAGTGGAGTGCAATCTTAATGAAGTGCTTGATGATCTTCATCCTCTTCAACTGGTTTGGTTCGCGTACAATCTCTGAGGCCACCCAGAAGGTCTCCTGGTTGATCAGCTCCTCAAACTTCTTAAGATTCGTAGAACCCATCTTGGACTTGAGCTTGAAGAGGTCATCGATGTACTCTGTGGGCTCGATGTTGCAGAAGAGCTCAAAGTTCCTCATGGAGAGCTGTGTGGCCACCTCCACCGTGCTGAGCTGGAGCAGGGAGATCTGGCTCTCCCTCAGGAGGTCCTGTGCATCCTCATCTGAGCACAGAGTCTCTGTTTCCATGTTGTTCTTCAGGTAGTACCTGAAACGATGGGATAAGAGACATACTGGTGAGGAATATACCACATGCCATTTGTGGTGTGAGTTAGAGGACTGCGGAACGTCAAGACCTGCACTGTGATGCATCTTGATGATACTAATTCCTGCTCCTGGCCTATAGCTTGGACGCCAAGAGACTTTGATGATGGTTAACAATTTCACCAAGCTACGTTAGCCAAGTTGACCGGAATATTGCAATTCTCGAACCTGCTGCAGTGAAAAGCCTTAATCCAGTAAGACTTCTTGCCCAAACCCGGTAATTTCTCACCTTCCACTCAGCTGGATCCTGTCCGCTAGCTTGGAGAGCTGGTCGGGCAGCCGCCTCTGCTTGATGACGCCCTCGGGGGTAACGGACACCTCGCACAGGGAGTAAGCCTCGGCGGTGCCTGTCAAGGTAAACTCCCGCATCGCCTGGGCCACCACCTCCTTGGCCGTCGTGTCCCGGCTGATCATGATGTAGCGGCTCTGCTGATCAGCTTTGAAGACCCTCAGCACCTGATCGGGCAAATCTGCAGGGAAATAAAAGTGAGAAATGCATTGGGAACTAAAACCCAAATTCAGATTGTATTTCCTTTATCGGATTCAGTGTTTCGTCTAGGCCATTCAACATCTACACATATAATATTTCCTTTCATATATCCAGATAAATATGGTGCATATTTAAACCTGAAAAACAATTCAGATTTTAAAATCTGGCTTTAATCCCAAATAACCATAAATTTAAATGTGTGTATATGTGAAACACGGACAGTGCAACCATACATACTATGTTCGTTATAGTATTATAGTCATCTTAAAATGTATTAATTCTAGTTGTATTTCATCTGTGCCTGAACGATATGCTGTTACCTCACATCCAATCCACACAGCAAAGGGTGTGTGAACATAACTCACTCAAATCTGCATACCAGGCAAACCTAATTTGCCCGGCTGATTTTAATGCACAACAATTTATCCGCTGCAGGACTAAACCAACCCAATGCACCTTCTGGTCAACTGATGTAGGTGCAGGACTCAGGAGTATGTTTGAAAGTATGGGGAAGGATTGAGGATCATAAAGGAACAGCATACATATGCATGTTTTTAATGTAGCTTGGAAGCACTAGCAGAAACGTGCGTTTTGTGCACAATCATGGTAAACCAGAAGAGTTGAAGTTTCACAGACAGAAGATTGCAGGTTCAAGAGTAGCTGTGTGAAGGGGCACACCAAGGTCAGCGAGCCCCAGTCAGTCATTCGGCAAGAATTAACAAGCATCGCAGAAACTCCCTCGGGCCCTAAGCTAAAGCTTCAGCTCAGTCACAATCACCAGTCTCAGAGGAAGGCAGGACAAAGACTTAAAGCGTGTTTAGAGTACTGAAGGACCCAAGGCGAGCGAGATAGATCAGTGCGCAGAGTTAGGGGGCGCGGGAAGCGCAGGGCGTCCTTAAGAGCGGATGAATCACGGCGGATTATTTTTAGCCGCGAGTGAACAAACAATGCGGAGCGTCGAAAGCGCCAGACGCGAGGTTCTGGAGGAAGCGGCGAGGAAGAGAACGGTCAGCATTTCAGAGACAAACAGTGATCGGATACTCACTACTGGGCCCTGTGGCTGAAAGAGAAGAGATATGTATGGGGATATTAGCTGTAAACTTAAACATCTGAATGAGCCGAACAAGAATAACTTGGTTGGTTTCTGAATATTTGTTTCAATATTACAAATCTAAATCAAATACATCACTCAAAGTTTAATGCACATTACACAGAACTTCCATTCACCGATTTAACAAGATAATTTGCATCAATGCAGGCAGAGCTATCAGGCATGGTGGTTAGATGCGTCATCATATACTGTATAGCAAAATACTCACTATTAAACTATCTATTAACCAATATACAGTGACATATGTGCAAATAAAGATTATTTATGGGAAGACAGGGAACCCAAAGCATGCGGTTGTCCATGTCCGGCCCAAACCGTGAAAAAGCTCATGAACAAGCGCTGCTCTTACCAGGCGGGTTGTTGAAGTCCAGGATACGATGGTGGGACTGCAGAAGATCTGGGTTGCTCGAGGACAGCGTCCCGCTGACAGGAAGAGCAGCAGGAATCTGCTTGGACTGCCTGAGGCCGACTATGCTGTCATCCTGGGACTGGCCAATCCCTATGTCACTACAGGGAATGAAGAGGCCTCCGCTCAGGAATGACAATCCGCAACATCTAAACTAACGAGCAAGCTAAACGGCTTTAGCCACAAGCTAAATCACTCAAAGTTGGAGAGAAGTTAAGGCGACGGCTCAGGAAATGTCTTACTTGTACGGCTTCTGGGGTAGAATACTTATACGAGTCTTGTCGAGTATCTTCTTAAGTTTGTTCCTTCCACCAACGGTGTTGGCTTTCGTCTTCTTGTTGGCCTTGTCCAGGCCCATCACCTGCTCCACGTCCACGGCCAAGTCTGGTATGGAGAAGCGGCTGGCCTTCTTGATGTCGCCGATCTTTGGCAGATGGGGGGCACCGTTCTTCTTCTCCTCCGCTGGCCGGGCGAGAAGCTCCTTGAACACTGTGAAGGGAAGGAGCTTTGAAGCCACGTGACATGACGAGAAGATGCTGATGTCTGAAAAGAATCAACTAACACGAAGAGACTGGATATTTACAATGATGGGTTCTCTTGGTGAGAAAATATAAAACAGGATAAAATAACCAGAAAAAACAGCCTCAAGTGTAGTCATTGAGTTTACAGCATCCGCTGAAGGTAGGAGAGAGTCTGCAGGGGCAACTCCAAATGTCTGGTGACTTAAGTTGGACATCCGATGATCAAAACATAAGTCATGCCCAAAAACGTACCTAACAGGTTTGTTTTCACAGTGATAGACAAGTGCGTGTTGTTCTTCAGAATTTCTGTGGCTTTGGAAAGAGGGACGTTCTCGAAGTTCTGCCCGTTCACCTCCAATATCTGGGAGAGGAGCAAGATCGGTGACTGGGTGAGCATTCTGGTTGATGGCAGTGTGCGGAACAGTTGACACCTTCAACTTCCTGACTGAAAGCCCTTATCAGAGGTCAGAGGGACCTGGTCAAGAATATGTTCTGTCATACTTAAATTCTCCACATACTTCTCTACAGTTAACCACAAATTCCTCGCAGTACCTGATCCCCACGCTTCAGGCCCGCCTCAGCGGCCTTGCTCCCAGCCTCGACGCTGTCGATGAAGATCCGGAAGCCCTTCTCTGAGCCGCCCAGGAGCGTGAAGGGCAGTGGGGCGTCCCTCGAGGGTTTGGTGAGCGTCACCACCCTCAGTTTGGCTTTGGCAGCACAGGCAATATTTAACAGTCTCAAATGCCCACTCATTTTCTGTTTAAGGAACAACCACAAAAACACATCTCATTCCTACAGTCCTATAGAAAGTGGACACAAGAGGACCAATAAGGGATAAGATTTCACTAACCTCTCTCTCTAGATTATTCTCAAATTCTTCAAGAAAACGAGTCATTGCGGGGTCCCCTTCGAAGTCATTGAAGTGATTGTTTACCCACAGCAACACTACCCGTGTAACCTTGGGGTGACAAGAACGGAAGAAAGCACGTCAGTCTTCCGAATATTAATCCTTCAAAATACTTCACGCCTTCTCGTGTTTTAGTTTTTCCAAATTACCAAGACCAAAGACGCAAATGAAACGACACCAAGAATAAATACGACTGCGAGAACCAGACACACCGAAATTCTTCGTGGAAGGAATGTCAAATCTAATCTTTGAAGCATGCAGAGAAAAATACATCTGACTGCGCTAGGGGGGATAACTGGATGTGTGAGCACTACATACCTTGTCCCTGAGGCTGGGATCATTAAACCATTCCAGGAGATTCTTTCCCACAATCATGGGGCTGGTGAGGAAGGTCCTGTACGTCAGCAGGAAGTCCTCGATGAAGGTGGGGTCCACCACCGAATGCTCCTCCACGAGATGCATGGTCAGTCTTTCGGTAGTCCCCTGGAAACGGGGCGGAGAGGGAGACGAATTACGACCTTTCGAAAAAGGCTAACTGTCGGCTCTGTCAGGCAGGGGAAGCAGCTGAGGCGTCACGTCAGGCGGGCAGAAATTACACACAGATTACGACAGACTCCGATTACAAGGAACCGCAACTGGAATTTTAAAATAAACGACTTTTCCCACCTGACATCCGAAACCGATCATCACATGATAGACCCTGTGTCACAGCATCCCAAAATAACTCCTGACCTGAAATTCTCATGCCTACATCAGCTTTTTTTTTTAAAAAAAAGCTTTGTTGTTTCACATTGTCTCTTCAGAAAAAAATTATGTTTATTTTGCCAATAAAATATATAAAATAACCTTCTCCAAGACATTTTTTTCTAGCAAATCACACTGGCAGGATTTTCAGGGAATATCAGTCACAGACATGTCATGCTTCAGCTTCTATTGGCAGACATTAACCAGCTGTACTGTCAATGATCTCGTTAAAAACGGGACCTTTTCTTGATGCAAGACAAACCCAACAACGAGTCGCCTCCCTTCATCCCGTACACAACCACTTCACAGCGAGATCTGAAAGCTTTCCCGGAAATGCAGGAACGCTACGCGGCCGACCAGAATCGTTAGCGGCGACGTGACGAGATTCAGCGAGTTCTTTAAGTCAGGAAAAGGTAACGGGGGAGAGGAAAAGGTAATAGCTAAAAAAGGGGGCCCAGGGGGAGATGGCGAGAACGAAAAAAGGGACAGGCGCTCTCTCAGGCCAGCTCTGCGGGGAGGAAGAGCTGAGGAACACGATTAAGTAATAATTAAAAAAAAAAAAGTCTTCTAACAGTACAGCAACCAAACGCTTTACTTTACATTGATCTAGTATAAAACAAGGTTAATGATATATCAAGGACGCGGCAAAGATATGAAGTCAGGTCTCACCTTGATGACAATGTGGCCCTTTCGGGTACCGGTGCGGTCCAGCTCGCGATGTTCTTTCACCATGACGATCTCGCCCTCCTCCTCCACCTTCTGCATGTTCTTCTCCACTTGGTTGAGGATGCAGCAGTAGTCCTGCTGAGCGATGCACACGAACTGGACGGCAAGAGGGGCGGAAGCCAGAGAGTCAGGCCTCAGAAAGTGAAACCGGCGGGGGCCATCAAAGACGGAGAAGTGAAAGCTTCCCGGGCGTATTATAAGGGAGTGATGTGCGTAGGGGACTTTCCTTGAAAGGGTGGGGGCACCTTGAGCCGTGTCTGAATCCCCTATCCCCCCAGAAATACCCACCTGACAGTCGTCCACCTTAGTCTTCATGACCCCTTTCATGTACTCCTTCCCCATGGTGGGCGAGACCCCAAAGCTGTTGCCCATGCAGAGGATCTCCGCGCGCCCATCTGGGTAGGTCACCTCCACCGAGCCATTCAGGATCACCGACCAGGAGTCCAGCTGTGCAGACAGGGGACAATCTCAGTGACTTTCGGCCTGTCTGACCATGGGCTTAAGGTCTTCAGTAACCAGGGAACCGCACTGGTAAAAGGCATATTGCCCAGTGAAGCAAGGTTTCACAAAGTCTTCCATGCCCAGTAAGGCGTGGCCCTTAGCGCTGTGTCAATCTTGGCTGGCCGATTTTTTAGACTTTAGTCAATATTCGAAATGGTGTCGCACCACAGTTAACGATACAAGCACTGAAATGACATCGACGACGGCACTGGGCGATAAGCCATTTTTTGACAACGGAGAACGAGGGATTTCTCCAATTCTTTCAGCACTTTGAGGACCCGAAGTAGCAGGCTCATGACAAGTTCATAATTCATTATTAAATCAGGCCTTGCAAATCAATGTTTCTTTTTCCAGAGAACAAAAGAACGACGCGACGTCATCCTGCTAACCGGCGCTGACAAGCTCAGCAAGTTTCACCACTGGTAAGTCCACCCCCCCCACCCCAGCAATTAGCTCAGAGCTTAGCCACTTACCAGTATCTGCAAAATTAGATAAATTACACAAAAATATATCGGTATCCGGCAGAATTTCCGCAGCCATGCACCACCACTACACACCTTTGAGAATGTGTTGTATTCCTATAAAATGCCCTTTATATTATATATAAAAATCTTTAAAGTGTTTCTCTAAACACATTTCTTAATTTAAAATAAGTTTTAAATTGCATCCCAACTGGTACTAAAAATCCTAACTTTCATATTAACAGAAAAAAATATTCAACTACAAGTGAAATCTGTGCGGAAAATCCCGTCTCAGGTCACCATAGGCCAAACGCCGATATGACCCTTCCTGAAGTTCATGCATTATTGTTCCCAGAAATCAGATCCCCAGGAGGCCCCGAAGGAGCTCTGCTGACCTCCTCGCCGTCGTTGAGCACGACGGTTCCGGCACGTTCCACCACGGCGAACACCATGACCGCGCACAGCTCCCGACGCACGGACATGGTCATGTTGGCAAAAGCAGGAAGCTGGTGCATGAATTCCAGTAATTGTTCTGGTGGTGAGAAAGAGAGAAGGTCCTTCAGTTCCATCCCAAGCTCCCCAGTTCTCCACGGTTCATCAGTCCACCGGCAAGATGACCTGAATGTGTCAGACTGAAGTTGAGCTATTTCACATCGAATATAACACACATACTGTCAGGCATTTCAAAAGTGACAAACCCAATCATATACTCATATTCATATCATCAGATTTTTCTACTTCCAATACAAGTTCTTGAGAAGATGTGCTTTGGATCAGATAGCATCAGGAAAGTGCTGGGTCCAATTCTGGTCTTCATCACTGAACCTGGCAAACATTTATCTTATAAAACATTTGTGTTTCATTGGCTTGCTGGATTAGTGATGTCTAGGTCTGGGAGGGGTACGTGACAGATTAACGCATTCGCACCAGCTAATGCCAGATGTTTGCAAAAACTAACGTTTGGGCACTGAAGTTTAATACCGGGCCTTGATGTCTGGTCTGAAAGCCCAACTTTTCTCGCGTGTGCCAAAGCAGGGCATGAGTGAGTCAGCTGCTGTAAGATTTAGCTACACATTTAAAAATAATCTCTAATATGACACTGAATATAATCCTTAAGTCAGGGTTTAAAGAGATCTGGCAGAAATGCAGTATCGACAGCTACTTGCATCAGGAGAGGGATAAAGGATCAGCTGGCAGAAGCTGGGCTTCAGGGACACGGCATTTTGTGGGGGGGGAGGGGAGGGCATGCAGCCTGAGGGTTTCATTGTGTACCATAAAAAAAAAAAAAAAAAAAAAAAAAGGTGTGGTTCAGAGAGATCTCTGTGACACTCACACTAAGAACAGAGGTTAAAATAAGCACAAGATGAACAAGCAAATTCGGGAACCATCCTGTCAGGATATGCAAAAAAAACACCAGGCAAAGGATTATGGGTAGAAGGCAGTGATGGAGAGCAGAGAAAGGCGTGGGTGCATGTGTGTGGCTTAAGTAAGAGAGGGCGCGGAGAAGGTATGACGGCACCCCCCCAGAGGAGAACAGGCGTGGAGGTTTTGTAGTTCGAATACGAAAGGGGATCTCCGCATTAATCACCGTGAGAAAGGAGGTATGGTAGGTTTCTTACATACACATATACAGACCAACCAGGTGCAGCTCAAATTCTGTGGTTTCTATTAGAATACTGAAAGTTTTAACCAAAACGAACTTTAAGCTTTGCCATAAAAACTTAGAGACAGAAAACAAGATCAATAGACGTGCCGACTTCGCTGGATCAAAACCGTACTCAAAATGCGAGGGAACTTGGCCCCTTCGTTTTAAAGTGCGGAGAATAAGAGAGACCATAATTCATACAGAGGGGCCAATCTAATCATTAGCCAATGGTATGTTTGGAATTGGAAAGTGACAAGAGAGGTGATGCTCTGGGGACCAATCAGCTTACAGCAGGGACCCCTGTATACATTCTTGACGGTGTCTGCAAGGCGATGCTGATATCCGCACCAATGTCGTCGTCCGTTCTGTCCATGGGGTCCTTCTCCAGACAGTCCCGCACGATGTCCCTGCTCATGAGGGGGTCCGAGGCGCGTTCGATGTCTTCCTCATCGTCATCTTCCTCGGAGTCCACGGCGGTCTCGGGCAGCCCACTCAGGTCCATGTCTCCGGCCTCGTTCTCCGTGGCCTGCGGAGGAGCAGCAGAGTGGGGTTACCTTCTCCGGAAACACGCGACCGCTGCTTTAACCTCACGGCAAGAGAGGAACAGCGCTCCCCGCCCCCCACCTGATGAGGAGCAGCCTGTAACGAATCGTGCAATTACCCACCCCTTTGCTCTAATCATTAGCATTATACTGTTCCGACATGGCGCCCGCTCCTGGTGAGGTGTGATTGGTGCAGCTCAGCCCCAGGCCACCCACAAACAAAGGGGTGGGAAGGAGGTGACAGGGAGTTCAATCATACTGACACAGATAGCCAGCTTCTTACACAACCTGCGTAAGCCCAGTTAAATTCAGGCTGCTTATCTCTAAACAAAACACAGGCTTATCTCAGCCGAAACACTGTCTACACGTTTTAGTGAACACAGGCCCGGAAAAAAATGCATACAATGCCTAAACGAATCCTTAAAACGAACGCTGCACAGAAGCCGTATTAGGTCATACGGGGGGGGGGGGACACTTCCCCTTCACAGGGACAACCTTGAAAACCAAAGGTTTGAAACAAAATGTTGCAACGAGCCTAAGAAATGCCTTTTTTTTTTTTTTTTTTTAGCTTCTGGCTCTTACCGTGGGGGG
>JAODLC010000054.1:2630-12836 GCA_026781145.1 Hippopotamyrus pictus | reverse complement strand
GGGGGGGGAGGGGGGGGGGGGGGGGTCACCTTTAAATTTTTAAATGCCACAGACGAGAAAAACGCAGCCTCCATCTTATAAATGTTTCATGACCGTTTGGTGGCTGAAAGCACTCCAGAAGAGAGGGGGTGACTTCCTGCCACATTTTTCAAGGGGGGGGGGGGGTGTGTTAATATTGGTGCAGAAAAGGGAGGGTAATAAAGGGGGGTAATATGAGGAAAACATCGAGCCGCGCTGCTTGTTTGAGGTCCATTGGAAAAAGCTGTCATATTATAACTCCAACATAAAGTAAATTACCTCATGTAACGCTCTCACCCTCATGAAAAATCATTTCCCGTTTCGCTCGTGCAACGTACAAATTAATGCCGTATCAAAACTGCACGAAACGACAGGTAAATCCCCGAACGAAATCTGTCGGGCCGAGCCGGGTATGAATTCTGCATATTAATGAGTGCTGCTTGCTGCAAGGAAGCCAAGGAGAGTCAGTGTTTTCAACAGGGCTAATTTTGGAAGGGATTGGTTAAGCCGTCAGGTGACTGGAACGGAGGGAACGTGCCAGGTTAGTGCCATCTTTGCCTGGCAACCGTAGAAGGTGCCGGTAATTAATCTCCGCGACCGTTTCCGAAAAGGTATGATATAAGGAAATGAGTCAGTGAGCTGCTTCTCCCTGCGCTAAATTTATCGGTATTATATACGACGTTCATAATGACAGTGCAGAAAATTTCAGGAGACCTGGGGGGGGATTGTTGGCTGCTGGCTGGCAGTAAGCATCATGGCGTGACAAAACAGCCGGACCCCCCCCCCCCCAAACAACACAAGCGACGCATCGACTCTGACATCAGACATCAGTCACGCCATAGATTTGCGGCATCGATGGATAACGGAGAGTCAAGGACCACAGTTTACTTCCTGTGTAGCCTCCAACCTCCCCCCCCTGGATACTTTGTGGCATAGCGACGACGGGCAGGCCAGGCCGCTTAGTGCGGAAGAGACTACAGGCATCCTGAGCGGACGAGACCAGACAAGACCGGTGTGATATAATTACAACAAAGCCATGTCCGATTCCAAGCTAGAAGAGGGCAATTTATCAGCCTGCCGGCCAGGGGGTCTACGCCCTGATCGAATTTGGCCACTTATGATACGTCATATGCGATTCGGATAGAAGCACAATTCCCCGAGTGAGACAGGGCCTTTCTGCAAGCTTCCTCCCTCATGGCACAGGGGTCTTAAATGGCAGTGTTAAAGTACAGCGCCTGACAGCTTAATGATTATCTTCACCAGTCGGAGGGCTGTTATTTCCCCAACAACCGTCTACATCCGGCATTGCTCCTTCTCATGGTGTGTGTGGCTCAGCCAGTTAGGGATTTGTGCTTATATCAGGGGTTCGAATCCCGGGGCAGCCAGATGAATCATATCGCTGCTGGGCCTTGAGGGAAGGACCTTAACCCCAGTCTCTAGGGACGCTGACTAGTCCTGCCATGGGCACAGTAGGGGCATGGACACGCTGGCGGATGTAGGGGGGCCCGACTCTTTATAGGGGCCTCAGAATACGTACAATTGGATGGGGGACAAGATCACCCAGGAGGCCCAAAAATTCCAGTTACGCTTCTGGGCCCTGCTCTAGGACGCCAAGCTTTCCTCACTTCTACGTGACTTCGGTCAAAAGCATCCTCTAAATAAATACATGCGAATAATATATTTCGGGTCAAAACTGTCTTGCACCAATAAGGGATTTACACAATAGAGGCACTGTATTATATTTTCGGTAAGGATCGGTCTGTATGACCCAGACTGAACCCCGGAAAGGGCCGCACTGCGGAGAGACAGGCGGGCTGTAATTCCACCCGACGTCTGTCCGCCCACGCTCCTGCATCGCGGCGCACATGACCTGGAATTAAAAGGAAGCGTGATTCTCTCAGGCACCAGCAGAGCAACCCGCCAGCCAGCAAGGAAGACCTGGTGTAATTCGTGAAGATGGTAAGGGTGTGGGGCGGGGCGGGTGTTGTCAGCAGATGGTATGGCCTGTGTACCCGGGGACGCCCAAACTGGGGGCAGAGTGCCGGAACAGAGAGGCGTCGGACTCGTCACAGGGAATTACGGCCAATTAGGCCCAAGAAGCCATGACCGACTCCAGCCTCAATTCTCACTCTGTGCTTAGCACCACGGCACAGTGGATTGGATGTTAAGGTGTTTGACATGAATATTTATGTATCAAGCGGTCCCAATGTGCAGGTTCTGTTCTGTACCTGGATACAAATATATAGAGTATTAATAATAAACTATACATACAGCATCTTGAAACTGCTTATTCTGGGCAAGTTTGTCAGAGAGGCCATCCTGCCGGCTCTCATTTCCATCCAGGGCCAGTAAACGCTAATCTGTTGCGGGGTCATGGAGTCTCTTCCCAGAACGCACTGGGAGCAGCCCAGAAGGGTCACCTGTACCAAATACTATGTACACAGTGCTGGCAAGCTTGCTTAACTACTGGATGATTCTAATGTGAGATATATTTTTTGTAAACAAATGACTTTATTCAATATGACTTTAAAGTAACATAAATAATATAGTAATATAAAATAGTAATAAAGTAATGACTTTATTCAATATGACAAATATATTATGTTTTTACTGAATTAAGCACACATCCGATGACTTTCTGTGAGCACTGTAAATATCTAAAAGACAACTTATTTTTTGTTTGTTGATCAAGTAACCAGTCTGGCGAAGGTTTTATGGCGCTAGGATGGTTTGAATTGCCACTTGACCCATGGAGGTTTGGGGGGGCCCCCTGGTGGCCATGAACAGTCATTACACTAGGGCGGTACACAGCTTCACATGGGGGGGGGGGGGGGGCACCTACCTGGTAGATGTCTGACAGGCTGCTGCTTCCCGAATCGCTGGTGATGCTACATCCCGAGTGACTGGAGGTGACGGGGGTCACCTGCGGATGGAGGCCGTCGGCCAGGTGGAGCTTGGTGAAGTCGGCGGGAAGCTGCACGGGAGCGAGAGGGGAGTCAGACGGCGGCGGCGGCGGAACACGCAGAGCGAAGCACGAGGAGACAACGAGTTCACACACAGATCAGCACGACACACAAAGCTGAGGAAAATACCCCAAATTACTATGCAATGACAAAAAACGGTTTTAGTTTTATTTTAAAGCCTTATAGGACAATAACTGGCTTGAAAGTAGTGCATGCACCCCCCTAGAAAAATAATGTAAAAAAAAAAGCCAATTATTTAAAATGAATCCTACACAGGTGATGATTAATTGGCTTCTGTGTAGTAACCTGGAGATATTAATTATAGATCTTTTAATTATAAAGACTCATAATTATAAGAAAAAATATACCTTTGTACCACCTGCATTGTGAAAATAATGATATTTGGATGCTCCACAAGATTTAGCTAAAAATCTCATTGGCTCATTGGCTCTGGAGAAACAAAACAGCTAAAAACATGAATTCGAAATGTTGAAAGCTGCCTAAACCTTTGTTTCCATATTTTTTTTTAGTCTGTATCTTATCTTATTCCTTTCCTGATTTGCAGTCCTCTCACAGAGCAGGGAGAATCGAAAGGGATCCAGCGTCTGTCCTTGCTGCGGATAAGGGAGGATCCAGGGGGATCTGCAGCTCTAACTCAGGCAGGATCCGGAGGGATCGGCGGAGAGGGAGTGAGTTTGGGAACGAGGCCGATTAGCGGCTCACCAAGCAGGCAGCGCTTAGGACTCGCCCTCCTTAATCTCTGACTCCCATTAGCATACGCCGCCGCGAGCTCATTGACTCAAAGAGGAGCCCCGTGCGACTCACAGGGGATTATGGGAAACTTCAAAAATGACCAATAAACACTGAAGGGCTGCAGCTAGATACACAAGTCTTGTTATGTACTGAACAGGAGGAGCACGACTGGTCCCAGGGCGGAGAACCATTTTCAGGCCCATGGGCGAGAGGCGGCATCACGCTATGCAAGGCTCGCCGGACTCCAAAGCAAAAAGCCCAGATCTCGTAGGCGGGCACCCATGTTTTGTATATCTTGCGAGTTCCCTGAGGACGATATCGCAGCAGCCGTACACGGAAAAACAAGATGAGGCCCGTGGGGAGACGGCAGACACAAACAGCGAGGCGCGGCTACACCGCGTCCGTGCGTTTGTGTTTACGTTCTTTCGCTTGACAGTCGTTTCGGGTCCAAACTCGCTCACGGGTCAATGCATTAAACAGACAGAGAGCAGAAGCAGGCAGATAATGTGTACATGCGACATACAGCTTCCTGTGCCAGAAACTAAAATACTACTGTATATCACAGGGGGACACCAGGCCGTAAATATTATCATCTGGAAGATTCTTGTCTCCAGTGAGACTCACAGGTCAGTGCAAATAATCAGGACTCACTGGCAACATTAAAGGGCAGAAGAGGGTATTCATATGAAACGTAACCAATAACTGTAGAGAGAGAGAGTCGTTTACAACATTGCTATCAATGTCAGCTACTAAAATATTACTCTAATAGGAAAAGATACAAGGACACATAAAACAGCATGGTGACAGAGACACAATATGCGAAAATTAAAGACGCCAAATGAAATTTAACGTTCGTTAAATTGCCCCGAGCACACAGCACGCGATACAGCCAGGCACAGATGCTGAAGTTTAACATATGGGCAGAATCTCCTGCCAGCAAGATAATAGGAAAATGAGAAAATGGAATTAATTATTTCTACGTATCCTATGGAAACGCGTCCATTGTGTTCTGCCGAGGTAAAAGCAGCAAACACCTGAAGCGGAAAATTAAAATGAACTGTCACTAATTTCATTTGTCCTAGAAGAACTGGTACTTAGAGACCTGCTTGACTAGGGTCGCAGAAGAACATCTTTCACCAGAAAGTCAAAAATTAAACGAGTGGCACGGTGGCTAGCATCGTTACCTCACACCTCTGGGAAAAGGGCTTGAGTCTCTGCCGTGGCTCCATGTGTGTGGAGTTTGTATGCTCTCCCAGTGTCTTTGTGGGGATTCCCCCCACAGTCCAAAAACATGCTGAGGTTAACTGGAGTTACCAAATCGCCCGTGGGTGTGAACGGTGTGTGAGTGTGCCCTACGATGGGGTTGGCGCCCCATCCTGGGTTGTTCCCCTGGGATAAGTTCTGGACCCCCCATGATCCTGAATAGGACCAGCAGAGTGAGAACTCATCCATCCTTTATTACAGCATAATGCATAACATCACATCTGATATAGAAAACGACCCTCACTGCCATCGTCAATAAGCTTATTTCGATGCCACAGGTTGTACTCCGTACATTAAGATGGAATCGAGCCAATGAATTGCATTGAACAGCAAATGAGGCACTGCGATAGGCTTGGTGTGGGAGATCATCCCCAATTAAAGTGCTTCTCGGCAGCGCCGCTGCCATTTGCCACGCGTTCCCACTCTATTTCCGGCGTTATCGCCTCAACCGGCATCTGCAATTCCCTTCCTTTGACATTTATCTATAAAAAAAAAAAGCACAGATAACTAACTGAACTGAAAGGTGACGGCAGATTTAACGCTAAGGGAGCGGCCTGACATCTAGCATTAGTTACAAGAGCAGTCGTCTCAGGGCACGTTTGTTTCCATTTGCACCAATTTGTATGTAAATTCCCTGAAAGAAGACAAGCAGGCCTTCGCCGGAAAGGGTCGGCTGCTTGGGAGGGGAGGGGGCATCAGCACGACGTAATTCAATCGTTTTCACGCCGCCCGTTACCTCATTACCAGCTCCTGCCACGAGATAAGCAGGGGCATGAAATTCTGCGGGAGGAGGAGGAGAAGGCGATGGAGAAGGAGGTGGAGGCGGTAGCAGCCGGGGCCTGATGTAAGGAAATGCTTTTTCTGGAACCGATACCCCACATCCTGGCGCCGGCACACTTCCATCCCGAGGAAGAAGCTTATACAGCAACCCCAGGCAGCACCTCGCCTGGCACCGAGGCCAGAGGCGGCAACTCGGTGACAAGACGCTTCTAAAGTCCGAGCTACGCCAACAATCGCAGAACGGCAAGGTGTGCCGTCCGTCTTGATTACGTTGATGTTCGGTAAGGTGGCCCAAACAAACGCTGTATACAGCCTTCGTCGAACAACAGATACAGGATTAAAGGAATTAGATTAAGGCTACTTTGCACATAGAGGCAGAAAACGATCCAAGGCCGGATTCGCCATGGTTCGTTTTTGGCTCCCGGTTGTCTCACGTGTCCGTTTTACCTCAGCGCTGACCTCGTTTCTGTTTACAGACGGGAGTAGTGCATACGCCCCGCATCGCACAAAGGAAGAGTCCCTCTCGGCCACTTCCTGTGATCGCTCCTGTGGCGAGGCGCCAGCTGCCCATTAGCCACATGCTAAGCTAACTCCGATAAGGCTGACGGAGGATGGCAGCAATGGCCGCTCCGTTTCAATGAAAAAGCATCTCAGGTTTTCCTGCTTCCATTTTAATGTCAAAAGCTCTGGGTCTCCTAAAAACAAACCCATACACCCCCAGATGATACGGAAACAAGAGGCACATCGCTCCCTTCTATTGGCGTCTAACAATAGTCACAAACAAGTCACTTATAAGAATGTGACTTTCTGCCTTCAGCGGAAGGCTATTTTGGGCATATCCGTGCTTCACTAATGTTAGCACAATAAATACAAAACAGCTCAAGTTACAAATTACAATTATATATTTACAAATTACAATTACAAATACATTTTTGTCTTTGAACCATTATTCTTAAACGCAAGGGGCAATAACCACCGTCACTCCACTGTACTATAGAACAAAATAAATACTGGCACATCAGAAATTCATGAATAAATTGTACACACTTATCCACCAGACAGACACCACAGCGATCCTACTTAGTATAACAAAAAAAAAACCCTAAATACAAACATTTCTACATTTACTTATTAATAATAAAAGGTCGCTACATGAAACACCACATTTTCTCAGTCATAAATCCCGAGATGGAACCCTAGCGGTCTTTGGAGCACTAGGCAAGCTGACCTTACCTCGACGTTCGCCTTCGGGGGGGGGGGGGGGGGGGGGGGGTGTGGTCAGGCGAAACAGAAAGTCGCATGCAGCGCCACCCCTTTCCAGGCATCCACGGGAGAGATTTCATTTTTATTTATTTTTTTTTGTACCATTTCAGCCAGCTCGCCGATATGCTAACTTGGTGACCTAAAAGATATGATAGGATCTGAAATGACCCATTTACTCCACTGCTACTGTCTCTCGCCATATCCTCACCAATGGCTTTAACGTTTGCTGCACAGCTCATTAGCGGCTAAGACAAAAACGTGGTCCAGTGGCCTAGTAAAGTCCCGTTACTCTAACCTCGTTAACTAGCCAAAAACAATCCCAGTACCTAGTAGTTCCCTCTAATCACTGGGAGTGAACTAAACACATATGCGATTTGAAGGTCATTTGCAAAGCTGCTCTTGACCACTGTTTACCGCTGCGGTCTTTTTTTTAGAGAGCACAAGAAAATGCTATCCAAATCAGACAATCGTTCACCAATCTCACGTTACACCAAAACAATGAGAGAAATGGCGCATTTGGAGTCGCATTTCTAACCACGGAGCCAGAAACAGCTTGGATAGTTTTGCCCCGTAAGACATTACCTCACTGGAGGAAGAAACGAGGTCTTTGTCCAACAGTATCAGCCGAGAGATCCGAAAAGGCGAGTCTATTACTGACCGGGCCAAAACACAGAGCTTATGAACGTAGCTGGCGAAAAGACGTCTGCTCGAAATGTAGGGAACTCCGAATTCAGGAAGCTTGGACCGTGACATTCCCAAGGTATAGCTGGGCTTTGTTGACGATGGCGAACAGAAGGCAGGCCTGGGAGGCCTGATAGGACCCGTTTTCCAAACAAGCAAGCCTACGTTGCTTTGAAGCAAGTTAGAGCTGAAGAACGCACAGCAGGAACATCTGACAGGGATTACATATCACATATTAGATGATTATGCAAAAAGTACCATATATGGAATGGATAACACAGCAGCATTGTCAAAATCCATTGTGACTTAAGGCCGAAATGAGCGTAGGAGGCTAAGAGTGAATTGAATTCAAGAAGTGAGCTTCATAGATCATCCACAGGTTATGGGCTCTGTGCACACAGGTTACCGAAGTGATCCATCTCGCCTAGATGCTGTCGGTCTACGAATGCCCTTTAGCACAGCCCGGAAAAAAGATTTAAATCAGCACGGCAGCTTGGTTCACCCTCAGCCATCAATTAGTTGGGGTAAGAGCAGAATTTACAGCCGAACAGTAGGTCTAACGGCAGTAAATCATTAGAGAAAGAGGAGCCGCGATCCTGATCCTACTAATGCATGACTCCATCTTCCTCGAGCAGCTCAGGGTCTGAAATCAGCGAGATGTTTCAGTTCCAGGCTGGGCCACAGGGCATGAAGAGGGTGCTCATTTGGGAGGGTCCCTGCACAAAATCCACACAGATGAGAAGATAAAAAGCCCAACCCCAGTGATTTCTGCTGGCATCTTAATTAATCCGGACTGACACTCAGGGGCTTAGCCATTCGTTAACACGGTATTACTTCAGAATGATTAGCCACAAGTAAGGCTTTCAAGGAAATGTATCTGCCGAACTCTCACCTTCACCTACACCTGACTGTAGCACGACTGGACTAAAGTGTGTGAGATAGAATGTCCTCGAGTCCGAAGCAAAATCTTGGCTCCAAAGTGACACACCCACAACATCCCATCAAAACACAGCCTGCCATTTCCACATGCTAATTAAAGAGGCTCTATATTCTGAGCTCAACCAGAAAGACATTTTTAAGCACGTGTACACATCAACCCCTGACTGATATGCTAACAAGACGCAAGACATTACCAAGAATTTCATTTATGTGGGCGAATATAAATTGCCTGTTTAGGACAGATAAAGGACCACATCAGCGACTACAAACCATTAATTGCATTAATGTAAATTATCAGACACAAGACCTCCCCAAAGGGCATGTTTTGTGAAAACTGGAATCAGATCAATGCATTCAAGGTGCAGTAAGGTAGATGCAAACACTGTCCGTTGGTGCCTCTATCGGTGTAAACTAGCACAATCATTATCAAACATGGATAGTCTAATTTACACAGCTGGGCTGACTTCAGTCTATGGAAGAACGCGTTTATACGCAGAGGCTGCCTAAAAAAAAAAAAAAAAAAAAAAAGTCTGATGGTTGTGTTTAACTACAGATAGAGGACTGGCAAACATGATGTCAACGGTTACACCTCCGAAAAAACACTCTCCGTTCGCGTCCCCCACTCCCGCTTCTGCTTGCCCTATATATTCCAGAGAAGTTTAACCTATTAATAATGTCGACAGCTTCACAGAGAGCTGTCGAGGCTAGCACCCACCACCCCCAAGCTCAGCTTCACGCATAAATGGCTACGAGAGTAAACAACCGCAATCACGGACCGGAATGTAAACGTCAAGCCTACTTCCCCCAAACACCTCCGACCCTGTCACAGCCAATTAGGACGCGTTCAAAACTTAACGATCCGCCGCTACGGCAAAACCGTAAACAAACCTGAGTCAGGTTGGCGTCGGAGCACACGGGCGCCTGGTCACCGCCCCCCAGCCGGAGCACGAGTCAGCGGCCGCGATAAATTAGCCGGGAACCATGGTGGCTCTCGCTCGAGCGTCGCGAGCGGCCGTCGTTAATTCATCTATGCGTCGGAGCGAGGAAATCAATCTCCCACTGCTGCCCCCCCCCGCCACCCTCCAGCTGCCGCACGGCTCTTTGCCGGAATGCCTCGTCCGCTCACAGAGTCGGAGAATAAACAGCTTTCCGATACTTACCAAGCTCTTTTCCTGTTGGCCCATGAGTCCGTGGCTGGCATTGATTGCTAATGGTTTCATGATGGAAAAATGTACGCTGGAATGAATTTTAACATCCTGGTTTGTCTCCCTCTCTCTCTCCCTCTCTCTCTCTCTCATGCACACAGCTGGTCGTGTGGTGAAGCCAGTCTCTCACTCAGGGAAGCTCACCGCAGCTGGGGGGGGTTACAGACTCTGAGCTGAGCCGAGCATCGCTTCATCCTGGGCTACCCCCACCCCACCCACCCAACCCCAACACATGGAATCCAAGTCCGATAAGGATTTTTAAAAGGAGGAAGACAAAAAAAATTAAATATAAAAAAATCAGCAGTGTGTGAGAGCGTGGGGGGGGGGGGGGGGGGGGGCCA
>JAODLC010000053.1:174315-194255 GCA_026781145.1 Hippopotamyrus pictus | reverse complement strand
CCTCCCCACCCCACCCCCACAAACATAAAATGATATTCATTGGATTTGGAGGTGCTCTCACACCGCAGCGGACGGAGACCACTGCTCAGGGGTAACGTCAGTCTCGTTTTACCGCCTCGGTAAAGATGAAAGTCTGTTGGAATGCTGGGAGCGACCGAACACACACACACACACAGACACACACACACACACACACAGACACACACACACACACACACACACACAGGTACTGGTGACCTTGGCGTGAATAGTGATGAAGTGGCACCATTCACTATGTTCACATTGCCGGACTTTAAATGTTACAGTAATGAAACTGCGGCACCACAAGGACTCTCCATTCCCACAATCAGAATCTGACACCTTCTACTTCTGGGTCATCAGTCAGTGTGTCGATCACATTGACCTCCGTTAACCTACATTGTCATAAACGAATTCCGCGTCGAGACTAAAGGTGCGATCGGTACTGAATAAAGAAACGCGGAGAGAGGATGTCAAGATGTCTGAGTTTTTAAATGAGCATGAAATCACCATGAAATATTTTGCACTGCATGGTGAAAATGACTGATTAAGATTTATGAGATATTATTATTAATTTATAAGGTACTTTTAAAACTATCATTTCATTTGGCTGCCAAACTGAGGGCCACAAATGATTAACTCTGAGATCTGATGGGCCTTTCTGGGCACGACTGCAGATGGAAAATATAAGAATGAATGGGGGATGGGGAGAGGGCTATAGCAACTCTTTAAGGGACTATGACATAACATTACTGGGGGATGGGGAGAGGGCTATAGCAACTCGGTAACGGACTATGACATAACATTACTGGGGGATGGGGAGAGGGCTATAGCAACTCGTTAAGGGACTATGACATAACATTACTGATGCTCCTTAACAAATTGTGAAATTTCTCATAAATGGCACCATGTGAAGGGATGCTGGGATCTTACAGATTTACTACAGCTGACAGGGCAAGGTGACCAATCACAGGCCAAGGTGCCGCTGCTGATTTTTTAATTATCTGTTTCATATCTTCTTGGCTCTCCGCAGGGGCGTGTCTAGCATTCTTTACAGTAGGGGGCATAAGAGATGCCATAATTCATACAGTGGGGCTGAACTTAATATCCAAAGACATGTTTTGAATTGGGGGTGTGACAGGGGAGGGGGTACTCCAAGAACCAATCAGCTTTCAGCTATCCCGGCCCTGTGGCCCCGCCCCTCTGCATACCCTTGGCTCTCAGTTATCTCTCCCATCCTCTCGTCATGGGGGGGAATTTCGTCCTCCCTACTCGTTAGCATCTTCAGAGAGCAGATTACTAGACCCCCCCCACTCAACGCCGACAGTCTTAGTCATAATTCCACGCCTGGCAGCCCCAGGAGCCACCCCCCCTCCAATCACTTGACAATCTGGCAACTCAGATCTAGTGATATCACCAGAGATGAGCTGGGGGGCTGAAAGTGTCTGTCACTCCAGCTGGAGATGGGCGAGCAAAAGGAACATGGCAGAGGTAAGATTGGGGCCAAAGGAAAGGCTGCTTTTGTTGTCTTTGGGATTTCTTCATTTTCTAACCCAGAGCACCTTAATTCTCCTAAAATTGCTTTCCGAAGCAATTTTTCTATCATTGTGTGTGCGTGTGTGTGTGTGTGTCATGTATAGTTTACATTAGGCAGTTTCACACTGAAGTTCCAGAACCTGGTCCCAGGTTCCAAGTTCCTGGCCTATCTGGATCTTTCGTGTGTTGCTTTCACACCGCAAGACAGAACTGGGACTTTTACGCTAAATAAGCACGGGAGACGCAAAAAACTCTGAGGTTAAACTTCAACCTGGAGTTGGTACAAACCGGGTTCTGGAACTGCCTCTGATGAACTACAATCGGGCCAAGTTCCTGCAGTGTGAACACAGCAAAAGTCCCCGATTCTGGATAAAGTTCCAGCCATGAGAAAGTTCCTATAATGGGGATCAAATGTCCGCCACAATATGATAAAAACCTGACCTTGTGGGGACCACTTTTTCAGTCCCCACAAGGGGAAACTCAATTTTATAAAAATCTGTGACTGCAGTCAAAAAAAATACCACAAGTCTCATACTTTGCTTGGGTACTTATGGTTAAGGTTAGGGCTGCGTAGGTGTTAAGGTCATCATGTTGGGATTAAGGTTTTCCCCTGTATAAATGAATGGAGAGTCCCCACAAGGATATAATTACAAACATATGTGTGTGTGTGTGTCTTGTGGGGGGAACAGTTAATGTGACGTCCGAGTGATTTGTGAATTGATTTCTGCAGGGGCCTGTTCACTGCCGGTCCTGCGGAGACGTGACCAGGCGCGCCTATCGTCTGCTGAGCCGTCCGCCGCTGCCGCAGTCCGCCCTTCGCTCAGCAGTCACATGGGCGGATGTGATCAGCATTTACAGGCACATTTTAGCCCCAAATCCCGGCTGTAATTTCTGCCTGAAAAGTGCAGCTTTACATAAACGAGGCTGCATATTAATGGAGGCTTTGCCTTCAAACAGCGGCAGACTTTGACACGGCTAATTAATTTGTCACTCAGCATCGCTGCTAAACGATCCCCTGGCTCGTTATCTGAAGCCTTCTGGAGATGGTCCGGCTCTGTGAGTTATCCGTGAATATCTGTGAATATCCGTGAATATCTGTGAATATCCGCACGTTCGTCCCGGTCTAACGAACCTGCAGTCACCCACAAACAAACCAAGAAAAAGACCAGGACCACAGTCAGTGTTTCACATACGGTCCCGTTTTTCTGAGGAACAACCTTCACTCAGAGCAGAATATAGATAAATGACATTTCTGTGTGACTCCAGCTCTCCTCCCAAACTGCCCAATACGATGGGGAGGGAGAGGATCTGCAGCATTGCAGGGCTATTTTGGGTCGGCACAGCTGGACGAGGACCATGTGTATATAATCAACGTCTGTGGAGCCCACAGCCAAGCTGCCCCCCAGTGCACAGACTGGGGGGGGGGGGGTCCTGAAGCCCATTTGACCCAGGTGGGAACCCAAGCCTGGATATACTGCAAAGCCCAATGTGGTAGCAAGGATGTAAGAAGCCATCAAGACTGCTGGGAACCAATAACCAAATGAAATGGGTGGGGCCAGTCAATGACAGACAGCATACAATAATCCTGCTCACTGTGGACTTTTTATACAGAGAAAGATTATAGAATAACAGAATGCACAGCCAAGAGGAGAGATTTTGGAAGCTTCTGAATGAATGAAGAATTTTAATCATTTTATTGTTTCACTGAATAATTCAATCTGACAAAACAACTTTTTTTTTTTGTTTTTCTACCAGATATTTACAAATGGCTGTCTGTTGGACCTTTAACTGAAAAGAGCCTTTCTTAAAGGTCTAAGAGACGGACCCCTGCAGATTCAATCCAACAGCAGTCCCCAGGTCACAGTCACATGATCCACAACCTCCATGTCACCTGACTATAACCGTGGCTCGCAGTCACTTCACCACGTCACGTGCCGTTCCACTCCTCACTGGCTTTTGTGCAGCTGGTGAAGAGTGGCTTAACTGAGATGGCAGTCTAACGAACTGGGGAGATGCCCTCCGGTTTTGGGGCTCAGACCGAGTGCGAATTAACCCCCCCCCCCCCATTTTACGGGATCATCCCATTTGAAAAATGAATTGGTATATCCCATTATGAACTAATATGGGGCATGATTCGTCCATTATTTCACAAACCCCTCCCCCCGGCAAATTCTATTACTGGGAATCCCTCCGCTTGGAAAATTTTACCGTGGGGAGTTTTCAAATCGCCTTTCTTCAAATGTAGCCGCCTGGCCCCTACGTGTCCCCCTAGGAGAGGATGAAATGGACCAGTCCTGCAGGGAGATGGCAGTGTTTATGTCCATCATGGCTGCTGATCACCTCATCTGGGGTTTAAAACAAAAAGCAGAACAGATTTTGCCATCTGTGTACTTAATGGAATAATTCCAGTTAAACACCTCTCTCAACTCAGCCAAAGAAATGCCTCTCGATAGCTAACCTGTATGCTACACGCCCACTTAATTAATGGCTATAAATAAATTAACCATCAGACCGTAACAACTGCGTATTAATTATTACAGTACAGACTAACAATTCTCTGTGCGCCGTTATATGGTTGCCAATGCATATATGATCGATAGGGAATGGAGCTGTATAATATTAATTGAAAGGGGTTTTTCCACATAATATACAAAATTGAATATAAATAGGGCTTTCAGGGATATTATCTTACTCATAGCCCATTCAGATGGAACTGAATGCCACTGGCATACTATGGGAATTGTCTGACTTGACATAATATATGTATTGTGGACGTCTGAGTTCGGCTAATTGAGCAGAAATCAGCTGATATGTACTACAACACAAACGCCAAACCACCTTACTGGTGTCACGGAGTATCACAGTGATGGTGTTTCACGGCGGCCTCTGATTTCTCATTGTCAATTCGAGCCTCGTGAAGCATCTCGCTTTCATTTGGCCATCCGTCCCGGAGCTGTGCGACTTACCGACCGCCGTCTTTATCGTGCGGGTTGCTCTTCCTGGCAGCATCAATAGTGCTGGACAGACGTCCACTTATCAGACTAACCCTGAACAGAAAATAGATCAGAGGTGGTAGAATCAAGGGCTCAGTTGCCACCGGCCAGGGTTACCTCTTTATTGGTGGCTTTTAAAAGACCAGGAAATGTGTCTGTGTAATGGCTTCAGTTACACAAGTGAGAAGAGAAACTAACGGGAGCGTAGCATATAGCTCTCTGCGACCGAACACTGGCAGACATAGCAGCGCGCAACATCCGCTGTCACGCAGTAACTCATATTCAAGAGAGCCTAAGAAAGGAACAGCAGTTGTCGAGTTCTCAATGGCGGCTTGAGTGGCGGAGGGCAGGAGGTCACGGTCCCGCGGAGTCTAGGCCCATTCTCTGGACTGAGCCGGATTCAAAATGGCGTCCAAAATGAGCTTAACAGCCCAGTGGGTTTCCATCACCATTTTGCCCCGAGAACATTGAGCAGAGAAGCACATTTCCCACTCCAGAGTGACAAAACACTGCAAAAAACTAAGACAGCACAGCAAAATTATCAGTTTCACTCATTTCTCATTTTTTTTTGCACCTGTGCAAAATATACTATGTTATTCCCTGCTTCTCACTGATGAAGGACTTCTTTCTTGCTTTATTAACTTCAGTCCTGCTTCTAGGAGCCTGATACGAACTGTCATATCAGTGCACCTCACACCACTTAATGTTTCCCAATCCTTTTGAAGGTCATTTGAGGTCATCCTCTGATTTATGAGACATTGTTAGATAAGTTGACGGTCATCTCTGGCATTAGAAGGCCCTCTATCTGGCTGGTTTTCAGTTATTGCCCACTTCACCTTGTTCTTGTTTACTGCTGTCTTTGAAACTTTGACCCTGGAAGCAGCCTGCATCACAATGTAGCCTTCTGCCAGCAGAACCAGGATTAGACCAGGATTTAAGAATGCAGATTTGTGAAAAATATAGAGGGATCTCAATTTATTCTGGAGTTTTATGACACTGATGTCAGTCTTGTGTCAGGTACTGACCTACAGTAGCAGATTGTCATGGATTCGGAAGGTTCTGGCACGGGGGTGAGGCATGGTGCAGGCAGGAAGGTGGACGACCCACTGGCAGCTCACAGGACACATCAGGGGTTTATTATTAGAAAACAATACACTAGGGACACTACAAAATAAACTGGCCACGAGGGGTCAAAAACAAATAGGGGGAAAAAAACTAATGATCAAAACTCAAGGGACCAAGATCCAGTGACAAGGCAACAAGGGACAGGCAGGGAATAAACTACAAATATAAAACCTCACAGGGAACCTACTAACATTTAGTAATATAAATAAACAAAACCAAACTGGGTAACGATGCAAGGAGTGAGACCTGAAACAATCAACCAATCGGGGAGGGTGCAGGACAACAAGCGATCAGGAAACACACAAGGATCAGCACAAGAACAGGCAACAGGTGAAACTAATAATAAACTCAAGGAACTCTAACAGAGAAACTAAGAAACAGAATCTACACTATGGGAATAACAGAGAGGTAAAGCACAACCACAGGCACAAAGCATGAAACCAAAACCAAATTCAGATCACAAGACACAGGAACTAGAAAACTCATACAAATGAAACACAAGGGAACAAAATCTACAAAAACAGAGGAAATGGGATTTAAACACATGAGGGAGGAATTGATAGGTAGTCACATGCTCAGCTCACTGAGCTATGCAGCCGTAAGGGAGGCAGGGCAAACACTAACACTAGAGGAGGACAGGATGGCCAGCGACACCTGCTGGTCAAACGGGGAGAAGACACGGACGACTGGGACAAACGGGTGCTGACCCTGACACAGATCCCCATCCCCAACACTGCCTCTGTGGAAGGGGAATTTGACATTGGTAGAGGCCCAGGAGGGGAGGCATATTGGAGGCACTTCTTGCCTGGTTGAGCACCTGGCTTGGCTAACAAAGCAGCGAAATACCAGCAGAATTTTTGAGTGTTTTATTCAGTTCCATTATTGTGGAGCAGAGGTGGAAAGTTCAGGTCCAGAAAGTACAAATCCAGACCAGGATTTTGTTTCAACCAACCAGCAGAGTACTCTGTAACTGTAACTCTTTATGCTCAACTGGTTGGTTGAAACTAAATCACGGTCTGGATTTGTAGTTTCTGCACCTGAAATTTCCACCTCTGTTGTGGAGACAAATCACAGGAACTCTTCTAAGACAGATGACCCATCAACATTAAATCGTTTGGCCAACTCGGTCCTCATCTGCTCCTGAATGTTACTGCGACGGCCGTAATCGCATTAAGGGCAGCACGTGTGCATGTAGCCAATGAACCTGGGGAATAAGGCCGGCTCGTGGGCACGTTGGAAAAAGCTGTGCTGCGTTCCAGCTCAACCCCCCCCCCAACCCCTAGACTCCATCTGGGTCTGGCTGCTGATCCGGTAGGGCCTCTCCAGCCACCCGTAGCCCCGCATGGTACGTCCTGCCAAGTCGGGTCTTTCCACGGGAATCCCGAACAGAACGGCTTCGAGCTGGCTAACAGAATCCTCCCTTAAGCTGACCGCCATAACCTTAAAACATCTTCTTACATTTAACTAAGAGGTGTTTTATTAAAATACTAGCTTACGTGTTATACTAGCCGCGCTGGGGAACGTTAATCTGCCAAGTGACGGCGGCGTTTCTGGTAAAGGCTGTGCCCTGATGCAGTCGAGACCGCAGTATATACGGTGATGAGCATCCATATATGGAATGAGGAGGGAGGGGTTATCATTCTGCGATGTCACTGAGACAGTACGTGATTGGTTACTCAAGCTTCCATTCTTCATTCTGTTGTAGACAGTTATAGCTCCATTACTGTACAGTTCCATGACACTGAAACCTCTTTATCCATGTTCACATTCTTATAATGCTTTAATTCTGAATTATGTATGTGGGTTACAGATGTTACTCTAGACTAAAAATTAATATAGTAGCCATCCACAGGGTGTAGTTTGTACTGTAACCTGTCAGATAAGCTGACTAATTCATCTGGGATCCAGTGAAATATCAATACCTCTTACATGGGGATTAAATATCAGCTGTTTACAAGACATTTTCCAAGAGATGCATTCAAGGTTCTCAAACCCACAGATGCCACGCTCAGTGCATCATGCTGAAATGAAATGTGCCCCACAAAGAATTTAAACATACCATATGTAAAACAAAGACGAGGTAATCTATCCGTCTAGCCAGCTGCTGAGGACACAGTCCTGGCGTCAGGACCTTGGCAATGCCAGGCGTCACTGCGCAGAGGGCAGAGGGACACTCCCTGTGGGTTATTCAGAGACACAAGTTGACCTGCAAGAGAATGGAGAGCCCAGTGGACCCAGGGAGCGTGGACTCCACTGACAGGGGTGGGAAGCTCAGGTCCAGAAAGTACAAATCCAGACCACGGTTTTGTTTCAACCAACCAGTTGAGTACTCTGTGACTGTGCCTCTTATGCTTAACTGGTTGGTTGAAACAAAACCTTGGACTGGATTTGTAACTTTCTACATCTAAACTTTCCACCTCTGGGATCTAAAGCCCTCAGCCCGGAGGTGTCAGACAGCACCGTTACTCACTGAAGCGCTATTGACCGAAACAGGATGAATAATGTCATTAATTGCTCTCAGCGGAAGAAACAAAAAATTATTCATCGTCAAGAGCTAAAGTGGTTTTCCTTATTTAAATAAACCTCGCCGTTCATGTACAGGTTGAACAATCGGTTCACTGTCACTCAGCACAGGGAGGAGAACCAGATTACAGACGTTAAGTGAGCCGCCTCTTTCCACGGCTTCATTATATCAGAAGTGCACCTCCAGCCCCTGGGCAGGGACGTTCCGCCCCGCGGGAATATGCAGATGTTCTGAAAAACCGAGAGGCTGGGCGTTGGCGGGAGGCGTAGCCACAGACAGGAGACGCACTCTTTCTGTCAACTGCAGGTCTTTCTGCGGGCGGGGGTGGCTGGTTCACAGGCCTGATCTTTAGAATTCATGACAGGATGCCAGCACATAGGAACATTAAAGGTCAACGTATTATTAGTTTTTCAAACCTCCCAAGGTTCCCAGCTGTCATGTAAATTGAACTGTTGCGGAATGTTCATGAAGGTACAGGATGTCGTGAGGAGAATTACTCTCCTCGAGAAGGAGTCTGGAGCCCCGTGTTCCAAGTGTAAATTTCTGGGACTAAAAGGAGATTCTGAGAGGTGGAGCTTTCTAGTTACGGATGGGCGAACCTCCACCCTGATTTCAAACTGAACCAGTTCCATAAAAACAGTGAAGTTCCACCAGATACTGACTCACTGGTGATTAATATTCTTACTACCTTACCTTTCATCAATAGTACTATCCTTAATTGTTGTATCTCAAAGACTCATATTCAGTTTGGCCAATCCTGTTACCAGTGTGATCAGGCTGAAGGACACACACTGTCCAGCATCCTATCAGCTGGGAGACAGATTAATTATCTTCACTCCACGAATCCTCAAGTTGGCTGAACGTGTTGCTTTGACTAAGAGTCATGGTGGAGTGGAACTCAGACAGCCACGCCCAAAGCTCACATCTCCTCATCAGCTTCAGGTAAAACAGTAATTGGACAGAGGGCAGCTGTTCAGAGCAGCGTTTCAAGTACGGCAGCTGACTATTCACTCCCAATGTTCACCAAGGTGGGGTGACTCTCTCTTAATTTACAACAAATCCCCCCAAGGCAAGCTGATTCCAGCAGAGGAGATCAGGGTGAACAGTCCCTCTAAGCCTGGCTCTTAGAGAAGATCCATAAATCCAACCTTAATTGCTTTTTAAGGCACTAAAGTGTGATTTCTGATCATTAACCCAAACCACAGAAGCTGGTCGGCGAGCTGCATTAGAAGAGGGTCGACCAGCTCTGGACTAAAGCGGTCATCGTTCATTGGGCTCAGCCGTAGACAACATTACCAAGAACTACAGGAAATTTACCTAACTTTTTAAAAAATATATTACAGTTCCCTAGAAGTCTCACCACTGAGTGTTGCTGTTTTGCTGCCCCAGGTCGCGTTGGGAATCACTGGGGGGGGGGGGGGGGGGGGGGGGGAGCTGGAGGTGGAATACAGGGCATATATGGTCCTTTTCGCTGTGCATGCCCCTTGTCAAGGCAGTGACTAAAGGGTTGACACAAGACTGATGGTCACTGCACAAAATAAATTACACACCCATCCAGCTGAGAGATTTAAGAGGCTTTCAGATCACAAAACAAACCCAAGAGCGGGGTGCTGGCTCTGAATCACTAACCAGGAGTCAGACGGGACTGCGGTTTGGGGAGCGGGCACAGCAGGGCGCCCCGATTCATGGTGACGTGGAGAGGACGCGAAAGTGCTGCACTATGGAGCCTCTATTATCGAGGAAAATGACAGGGAGGGCGGGGGCAGCGTGGGGGGGGGCAGCCATGACGAAAATGGGCTTTATCATCTGGGCGTGAGGGAATAATTACAAGGGGAGGGAAGGTGGAGCCGGGGGGGGGGGCACCCGCATCGCGACGCTATTTAATCAGAGGCTGTGGACTCTGTGCTGTCTAGTGCGCTGATTAAGGTGTGTGTTCCCCCCAGTGCTGGAGCAGACTCAGGAAGGGGGAGGGGCATAAAATACGCCTTATGAATCAACAGGGGGGCCCGCGGTCTTACAGCGTGTGGGATAGACCAGCGCGATGCAGCGGGCCGTTACCAGCCTGCTTCTGGCTTCCTCATTGCCTTATTGTCTGATTTGCAATTTCATTTATTCATAATTTCTTTCAGGCGTACATAGGGGCGGGGCTACCAGGGCAGTAGGCCCAGCTGAAAGCTGATTGGCCCCTGGAGTGCCCCATCTCCTGTCACTCACCAATCCAAGCCATATCATTGGCTAATGACAAGGTTGACCCCTCTACATGAATTATGGCCCCTCTTATGTCCCCCAGCTGGTTCAAGACATGGACCTCTGGTAGACCACTGGTGTACCAGCACGTAACCTGGATTACTTTACCTGCTGTTGAATGGCGTAAACGTTAAATTAACAGCTAAATTGAAATGGAGGAATAACGAAACAAATGAACAGCGAATAACAAAAACTGAACGTATTAGCGACACCAGCAAATAGAATACGTGGTTATAAATCTGTAGCATTGCTGCTCCCATATGAAAAGTCGCGGTGAATGGCATATTGCTCTACTCCCATAATGCACTCCTCCCTCATTAATCATTTGGCAGGTACAGCCTGTACATGCAAGGTCCTCTCACTATGGGTGTTTTTATGCAGCCAAAATCGAATTTCGGTGCCGGGTCATATATCCGTAATCCGGCGGTGCAGGAATGAAAAGGCGGTATAATTTCCTGTTTGTAACGGGGCGTGTAAAATGTGTCATATTTCTTTTTGGAATTTTCTTAATGGATTTTAAATGGATGCCAAGGTATAATTTTAATGTTCCCTCCCCGGGACCTGAGTCACACATTCTTCCCTTGAATTTGCACCGGGCAGCACACCAAAGTAGGGGGGGGGGGCATTTAAAAACGCAGGCAGGGAAACGATGGCGCGAGTCATGTCGGTTCACTCTCGGGTGTGTTACTGTAGGGGTCAAGGGCACTTTGGGCGTGAGTGACCTAGGATGGGAGGGGGGCGTCCACGTGTGCCTGCAGTCAGTCACACGTAGCAGGGCTGTCACATGACTGACTTTTTAAATCATGATTTACCACACAGCTCATTAGTGGCTGTACCTTTACATCAACTCAGGTATATATTTGCATTCTTTTATCACTATTTACACCTGCATTTAATACCAGCTAAATACTTTTGATACTTAATATCAGATTCTTTAAGATTTTTACTCAAATGATGCTTTAATGAGTGACTTTTACCTTTCAGCAGTGTCATTTTCCTACTCTAATCTCAACTTTTACTCAAGTATGGTTTTCAGGTACTTTACCCAACACTGACTTATACCTATCGATGTTTTAAATGATCTTTAGTAAAAAATGTTTGCTGTTTACCGATTGGTCATATGAGGGTCATGTGACAGTACAGAAATGGCAGTGCTCTGTGCTGACAGGGCGAGTGTGTGTGGGGACGAGGCGAATGGCACCATGACTAGACTGCCCCCCTCTGCTTTGTCTCCGGATTTACCAACCTCCCGAGATCCCTTCCCATGATTGGCCGGAGCCAAGCTGAGAGGCGGAGGGCATATAAATAAACATGAGGCTTTGTTGGCCGTAACCCCACCCCCAGCGTGTCCCATGGCTAGGCCCATCTGGGATCAGCCCACACAGTCACGTGGAGAGCTGTGGTCCAAGCTGGGTCTGCCCCTCTGCCACCCCGCTTGGCTCTGCTGCCACGGCGCACAGAGAGTGGGTGCCAGTAGGAACAAAGTCTGCGGCCATCACATGTAAACAACCTGAACAGTGAAGCACCAAGAATGCTCACGTCACTGAGATCACAGAACCACAGGTGCCTCCTGTTTTCTGGTCCCACTGACATAACAGAACAGTGAAGCACCAAGAACGCTCACGTCACTGAGATCACAGAACCACAGGTGCCCCGTTTTCTGGTCCCACTGACATAGCAGAACAGTGAAGAACCAAGAACGCTCACGTCACTGAGATCACAGAACCACAGGTGCCCCCTGTTTTCTGGTCCCACTGACATAGCAGAACAGTGAAGCACCAAGAACGCTCACGTCACTGAGATCACAGAACCACGGGTGCCCCCTGTTTTCTGGTCCCACTGACATAGCAGCCGTAGTTTAGCCTCTGGATTGATAGCCTGCCTTTCCAGCAGTCATGTCAATGCCTCCAGAGTAAACCACTCTTTCTTCGGGCCCTCCCCCCCCCACCCGCAGATATTTAATCGAAGCTTGGTCTTCGGCAAATCGATCTGCCGAGCTGCTGCGCTCAGCGGAAATGCGCCACAGGCGACCCGGGTACAGCGAGCTCCCTTTCCAAGGGCACGGAGTCTCGGGTTCCCTCCATCGCCAGACACAGTGTCCCTTTTTTATGGTCCACGCAACGGACTTGGAGGGAAGCGAAAATGCGCGGGTGACGTTTCAGGTCCTAGAGACGCTGCCAGCCTCAGTACTCAGCCGCGCTGCGCTCCGGCGCGAGATCGCCCAAGGCAACTGAACACATTCAGACAAGCTTAGATACTGGCGGCTGCTCCGTAGACACCGAGGTGTAAATCCAACTCCTAGCTGTGTGGCTACGTGTAGCATTGCTGAGTGTGCAGTATTCTTTAACCATCATGGTGCAGAACAATGCAGGCACATTATAAGCAGACTAATACAGCCATAAGAAGATACTGCAAGATGCCAGACAAAGAGAATCATTACAGATGAGAGATTTGTGGTGATTTCACTGATTTTGTAGGTAAGGGAAACCAAATAAAACTCATTCATAGTATTTTTATTTATTCTTTTGGAATACCCAGCAGGATATGGTCAAGACGTCAATGTTTTTTTTTTTTTTCTTGCAAATTTAAAATGCCCTTTTTTGAAACATATAATGTTAGGGAGGCAAGCGGGCTTCATAAAATATTGAGCTCCTCGTTCCCACAGAGACTTCTAGATCATCATAAAAAGCATGCGGGTGATTTATTCAGCGGCAAGCACCTACCAGAATGTTCTAGATCCTGGTCGGGTCAGCCAGAAGCCCCTCGCAGAACACAAACGGGCACTGGAACCGTGCAGAGGAAATAAAGTTCATGAACTCCGGGAGCTTTGTGTGTGGCAAGTAGGGAGAGCGGCAGACTTGGGGGATCCCGAAAATGACCCCGGGAAAGGCCGCCGTGCAAGCAGGAAAGGAAACAGCACGACCCCCCCCCCCCCCGGAACCCCACCGAAATCCATCATATGTCTATGACTGCAACCAACTGCTAAGAAGATGCCAATATGCAAATGTAGTCATGTGACAATCACAAGAAAGGCAGGGGTATCATTGCAATAACTGTAATCCCTCTGCCTGCCCCCCCCCTAAGTAACCAGGTCAAAAAGGCACAAAAGTGCCCAGTTAGCCGCTTCCTCTTAATTCACAGTCATTTATGCAGCACATTCTGGAACATGAATCACAGAGCTGCAATCATAACAAAGGCACCCAAGATTCCATTCTCCCACTGCCCATTACACTCCTTTTGTAATTATCTAATTGAATGTTCCTGATCGATGAGGTCACAGTTGTGTGTTGAGGCTGATAAGAGTGTCAGGCCAGTTTCTTCCTTTATCTATATCTATATCTTCCTTTATTTTGGTCATTCCTTGGTTTACCTTCCACGCTGTGATGATATCTGTCACCACATGAAGTCTGCGGCCAAACATTTCACAGTCACAGGATGATCTACACGAGCTTCAGTCCAGGACACAGACAAGACCCAGCATGTGAACCTAACACCCCACCACTGCTGCATTCTCATTCTGCTTATTAAAGCTCGTTATCCTGGCAAAACTGCCTCATCCCATCAGATGCCGAACTGTCCGCTCGTCAAGCCCCAGGATTCAGAAAGACCACAGGAGTGTCAGACAGACATTTATGACTGAGGTCCCGCTACAGGTTCTGAAACCTGTCTTTGAGAACCTCAGTACGAGGAAAAGCCCCCAGACAACGGTGATGCCAAAGTCACCGACATCGAGTCACAGTGTGGAAGGAACTCCAGGAGAGGATGACCTTTCTGAGTTGAATCCTGCTGTCCCAGTGAACAATGCGTGCTTATCGTAACAGTTCTGGCTGCTGTGTGACGTACCTCTCTATCTCACAGAGCGAGACAGAGACTCTTAAAGACCATTTATTGGAAAGACCAAGAGCTTCAGAGAGCTACTTTGGGTATGTTTAATGACAAGAACCTGGGTAGAAATGTGATGTTCTGTGGTCTGTGGTTGAATGAGACATAACAGTAAGTAATCTAGGTCCACCCGGCCCAAACCTGAACGAACATAATGAATTTAAAGCATTAAATCCCACATAGAAGATCCGCCCCAAAAGGGTCATTCACAAACGATGAGACAGCAAAAATATTTATGAACATTCATGATACACGCTGACATATATTACACGATGCCTTTTACGCATCATGCCTCTGTATAATTGGTGCAAGACTAAGAGCAGCATGCACTGAACAGCACCCGTGAGATCATGACATATGATAATTAAGAACAAATGTCAAATTTCCCCAATTAATATAAGCGAAAGGTTACCTTCCAAAGTTCTTTGAATTAATTGTAGCAGGGCAAAAAAAAACTTCCTCTAAGAAATGCTAACTGGTTCTCTGCTTCAGCCATAGATATACACTTTCCATAACAAGCAGTGTCTGTGTGATATTTCACCTCGATTTGCGGAAAAACTATGGGTTTTTCCGGCACTGTTAAGTGACCCAAAATGGAGGATCTTTCCAGGGCGGTTCTGAACATGCATCTGTCCTTACAGAGGAGCTGGGGGGGCACAGATACGGGAGGTCTATGGACGTGTGCAGCTTGGCAGAATGCAAGGTTGATTAAACAGCAGACAAGCTTTTTTCCCCAGACACCTGTAAGATGCAGCCCATTTGAGAGGCGTACATGTGTGAGTGCGCGGGTGTGTGTGTGTGTGTGTGTGTGAGTGCGCGGGTGTGTGTGTGTGTGTGTGTGAGTGTGTGTTCGCGCGCGGGTGTGTGTGTGTATGTGTGTTCGCACACAGACATTAAGCGGCTTTGCAGCTGGAACGAACGAGGAGGATTCATTTCAGGCCGGATGATGTATTTGAATATTCCTAACATGCTCTTCCATTTCCTCAATCTGCATGAATAGATTAACTTCATAACAACGATTTCAATTGACAGGAGGCAAAAAAAAAGCAGAGGAGGAAATTCATACGGAGAGTATCAGCGCATAACAGCATGGGGAACTGAAGCTGATGTGGAGCTTTCAGAAGCAGCCAGTAACAAATAGTTTCATATCCATTAAATGAGCTTGGTAAGTCAATTATACAGGGATAATAATTGGTGCAGCAGTCCATTAATCTTTGCCTGATTTAATTAGTCCTTGTGGTGGTTAATTCACTCGAGAGACTCTTCATTACACAGCCGGATCAGAGAGTTAGCAGTGACCACTGAAGAAAAGCGACTCATTTTAAGTGGTCAACAGTCTCACTCTGGAAGGATCAGTGGCTGATCATTTCTCTGTGGATGAAAAAATGCCTGACTTCCTTCCTTCATATTGTTCATCCATCTGTCCTTCCTTACTTTTGTTCATCTGTCCTTCCTTTCTTCTATTCATCTGTCCTTCCTTGCTTCCTTCCTTCCTTTAATCCATCCATCCACCCATCCTTCCTTCCATCCATCCATCTTTACTTCCTGCCTTCCTTCCTTTAATCCATCCATCCATTCATCTGTCCTTCTTTCCTTTCGTCCATCCATCTGTCATTCCTTTCTTCTGTCTGTCTGTCCGTCCTTCATTTCATCCATCTATCTGTCTTCCTACCTTCCTTCCTTTTGTCCATCGTCCTTGCTTCCTTCCTTCCTTTTCTCCACCTGTCTGTTCTTCCTTCTGTCTGTCTATCCACCCATCATTCCTTCCTTCCTAATGGTGAGAGGTTCCCCTTCTTCTGTTCTGCCTTGTTCCACCTTACTGGAACTTCATCCACCCTGGCAGGAGTTCGATCATTTGATGAAGGGAATACGAGTGCAGGCATGTGTTAGATAAAGGTGACAGGTCTGTGGGGTGGGGGGGTGCTGTGGATAAGGATTTAGCCAGCAGGTCGGTCCAAGATTTCCATCTAACAGCAGGCCGGTTCATTCCGCTTAAGTCGCTAGCAGCTGCTCAGGCTCCTGTAAATCAAGCCTCGATTAGATGTTAGAGCATAACTGACTAATTAGCGGGCAGCGGCGGGATGGAGGAGCCTAACGGCCACGTTTCTGTTTGATCTGCGTGTTTAACTGGACCCAGCCAGGAAAAACGAAAAAGGAAAAATCAGGAGACCAAACACAAAACAATCAGGGAGATAGACCAGGCAAACCAGCTACAGATTTAGAGGGATAGATATTTCTGGAACAAACACAGCAAGCCCTGGCATGCAGCATGACAAGTTGTAGACCCTCCGGCTGGTTCGCTTATAAATCTTGTACCAGACAAGCTTCTCGTCTTCATATCCAAGATCAATAAAGCGGTGATCTCATGACTGATCGCGGGACTCCGGATGACTGTGTGACATTTAGATTCTTTAGTGGATCTTAAAGCAACATCACTCTCCACAGATAAGAGCAATGACACAGCAGTCAATCACCCCAAATACTACCACCACAAAAAAAAAGGACATTAACCTGCCACTTAAAAAGTCACTTTCCATTTTCCAACAAACCAATTTGCAGCAGGACACGGATCTTATTTCTTGCATAAATCACAAGAGACTACAAAAGACACTGCGACATTGTGTCGACTTGCGTTTGGACCACCAGATGCGGCCCATTCTCCTGCTCCACTAAGCGATACACCCAATAATGTCCTACGACGTCCACTTTCAGACGTCTGTCCATCAGTGTATATTATTTACTATGGATCTTGGACGTAAACACGATCGGCCGCGACTCGATCAGGTATAACTCGACGTAAGACCGTATTCTACTCGAGAACGGGGACTTAGCAGAACTCACGGCCTGCCTCCTGGTTCTCTCTCCTATATGTGGGCTGCCAGCAGCGTTCTCGGTATTCATCTCACCGCAGAGACGTAAGAGACGGGGAGAAATGCTACTGAGGAACGGATCGGCTGACAAACTGGAGGGGCTCTATACCAGGCCTGGACTGGGATCAAAAACTTCACAGACTAGGGGCTGGAAAGCCTGAGTTTACAGCATCGGGGAACTAACTGATCCGTCGATCTGAACTCTGAGATGAGGAGGAAAAGCAACTTTTCAGCAGAATTACTGGATATTGATGCTCAAAACGGCACTGGGGAAAACCAGACTGGTCTGCAGCTGAGAATTAGAACAGGAGGGATGATCTCTCGATGCTCTGGACAGATACCAGTCCGAGGGCTGGAGTGTGACGCAGAGCTTACAGAACCGCTCCATTATTCTAATCCAGAGATGACAGGGGTAGGATCGGGTGCCGCCATAGCAACAGAACCCACTGTATCACTGTCTCCTGATAAACACAGATTGCACTGCAAACTGCATAGGCTATGATGACACCTCCAGCTGGACTTGGTTACCCTTAAGCACAGGTGTTTCACTGGGTTAAAATGGCATCTTGAAAAGACGACACCCAGGGGAGTCACAATCCAGAGACTGGAAGCTAGTGAGCAGGCCCCCCCCCCCCCCAAATAAATGTACACTAATTAGTGCAAATAGTGTGACACGCAGACTAGCAGTACAAAAACATGGCATCACTGTGCCAATGAGGATTATGACACTGAACGTAAGTGGCCCGATCATTTAAGATCTAAACACCATCAGCTGGATGGATTCTGGATCTAGGCGGCCTGCAGTTTGATCTTTGCACACAGGACATGTTGGGCTATGGGCAGTTTTATTTTGTTGTGCTTGGATGTCATTTTTGGCTTGAAAGGGACCGTGGATCCATTTAGTCTCAACCCCCCCCCCCCGCCCCCCGCTTCATGGCAACATCGAGAGCCCGCCGCAGTGCGGGACAGCAGCTGGGAGGCTTCTGCAATATCAGAGGCGCGCGATGGAGACATGCCACTGCCTGATGTAGAGGGTGTGTAATGATGGCATCTTCTGAGGGATGACGCAAGGACGCAAGGCTGGCGAACGGAAAGAAACAAAATAAACTAAATGCACCTCCTGCTTTCCTCGACGCCACGAACCACATCTGCATTCTTCGCGGTCCTGAACAGAGACACGACAGCGGCCATGTCCGTATCTCTGGGAAAAGGGCTCTCCTTGGTTTCCTCCCAGGACGTGCTGAGACAAGAGTTTTGCGTAGCTAAACAGTCAGCCGACCACGGGGCTGGGGGGCTGGGGGGGGTCTCAGCTTCCTTCTCAAAACATGGGGACATTAATCAAACTTTAAAAAGGAAGAGAGCTTCTAAAAGCAGCAGATGACCTTTCATTGCCTATTATAAATGCTATAAATATGAAAAATTGCTCGTTACTCCAAAGTGAAAGTACCCCTGCTTCAGGGCTGGACTGGACATCTGGCATGGCGGGCATTTTCCTGGCAGCCTGCCAAAATTTATGATGCGGGGACACCCCCCGAATCGGAAAAATTTCTGATGCAGGGACCCCTCCCCCTCAATCGTGGGGGACCCGAAAGTCGAGGGCTGATTTTTATTCCCAGTCCAGCCCCATCTACTGTGCATCCAATCCAGGGGGAATCAGGAGAGACACAGATCAGCAAAGTAGCGAGAAACGTGAGGCGTGGACATCGCCATGACGACAGGCTTCGCTCAGCCGCGATGTTACTGGAATTGAGCGCGAGGGGAATCCAGAGCCAGAATCAAGTCATGGTGTGACGTGACTGAAACATCCCCCGCGCGTTCGGTTCCTCAACAAGCCTCAGGGGCAAGAGAACCCATATCGGGAACACGTGTTACAGTAAGACATTGGAGGAGAGCAATCCTTATCGTGCATGAGAAAATGCAACGCTGCTGTGAGCTACTCCCAAATTCCTCAGTCTTGGAAAAAAAATCGTAATTGTTGTTGCCCCCCCCCCCGCCACCCCAGCCTCTGAGGATGCCGATCCAGATAAGCACGCCCGCCGATTCGGACGGGTGACGCTGGAGGCAGCAGGCAGCGTTATCACGAGTTCTGGATATCTCACAAGGTTCCCAGACAGCTGCCGTCAAAAATCCAGCCAGTCGGGGGGGGGCAGGGACGGTTACTCATCATGACAAGGGTGCAAGACCAACAATGGTGGCATGGTACACTCTCCACCCACACGCCCCAGATGAAGAAATTCACACACACAACCCAAAGGGGGAGTCACCTTAAAGAGCTGCGATGTCTCCGTGGTACAAGGAGACCGATCACAATCCCACCCTTCTTTCCCAGGTGTTTCACATGTCTGAGGGTGGCAGACATCCTGTGCACCCCCACGCCGCTTAGTCATGTGCGTACCTCACAGGCTGGGGGCTCAGTCAGACTCAGTGACTGACGACCGGCACGAACTGAAATTCATTCAGCTTGGCAGAAATACTCAGCAACCAAATGAAGATTCTTAGAAGTTCTTCAGGAGGGCTGCACTTCACAGAGAACAGCCCTGATCCTGAACCAGCAGCACCTCGTCTGAGCGCAGAACCCGAAGAGCCAAACACATCCTTCCATTTCTGTATCCATTATGCATAAGGTGACCACCTAATCCATGTCAGGAGGGACACTATGAGCTACAAAAGGATTTGTAAACTACCATTTCATCCATTTCAATTAAAAGGACCAGGATTTCACTTAAGCACTGGGTTCTTGCTGTG
>JAODLC010000053.1:157897-171057 GCA_026781145.1 Hippopotamyrus pictus | reverse complement strand
TGGTCTGAGCCAGGGCTAAGAGAAACACTGCTCAGGCCTACTGACTCGCACGGGCTGGTCTGAGCCAGGGCTAAGAGAAACACTGCTCAGGCCTACTGACTCGCACGGGCTGGTCTGAGCCAGGGCTAAGAGTGCAGGGTCTCATTTGGCTGCCGGGTCACCCGAGGACCCTGTCCTACGCTCCGCTCGCTTTCTCTGCGCACTAATCTGTTCTCTACACAGAGCCATGACAGGAATCCCGTCAGAGTAGCGAACCGCAAAGGGCGAAAACAAAAAATAAATCTCTTTAGCAGTTTGTCAAGAGTTATTGCCGCACATACGGTTCAAATGCCACAGATTTTTCTCCTGTCACAAACAGTGGCAGCCTGCATTCTGGTTAGGATGAGGGATTACATTGATGCAACAGGGCTGTCAGGGGAAAGCCAGCCTCTGCCTATGACACTCCCTTCCTGGGGGGTCAGAAACAGCTCACTGTGTTCTCTGAACAGCAGACATATATATCAGCCAGCAGACTAGATACTGGGTGGATAGCTGCTTGTCCATTGGATATTGAAGACCAGTAGCATGAATTCAACTCAGGTAACCATGGAGAATATTAACAAGGTGCCGAGAGGAACCTGAGTCCAACAGGTGGCAGCCTGTCAGGGACGATTCTAGGATTATTTTAAGGTGAGGGGCCAACCTTATCTTAGCCAATAAAATATTTTGAATTGGTGAGTGACAACGTAAGGGGTACTCCTTGGACCAATCAGCTTTCAGCTGGGGCCTGTGGCCCTGCCCCTGTAGCCAGGTCAATGTTACATCATCTCACCTTCCCTACTGGCACATTTGCTGCAATCACATCAGTCTCACTGTAACCCAAGAGCAACTTCTTTTTAGAAAGTTTGAGGTTTGACTTACAAGCTTGCGATTTTACAGATGATCAAAAACGTCGGTCAGATGATGCACTTTCCTTCATGTGGATGTAGGTCACAGTGTCCCCTCACTCCTGACCTCCAGCTGATCCACGGTCTTGGGCCACAATCCTTACTGGAAGAAAAAGGTTCCGCACCATGAGAATTAACTGCTGAAGTACTGCCCACAGTTGCCATGGATACAGATGGAGAGAGACTGCAAACTGCAGTTTTACCACATTATTTACTGCCCTTTAAACTAGTAATGGTAGTCATGACCCAGACTGATCCATATTAAACAGCACCCCAGCAGTGCCCGCCTTCTGGGATTTTATACCGAAGTCCATCTGCAGACTACCCTTCAGCAGACTACCCATCGGCAGACTACCCATCGGCAGACTACCCATCGGCAGACAACCCATCCGCCGCCCATGTGGGAATGCGACAGGTTCAGTCAGCAGGATTATTGGTCTCAGGATTGAAATGAAAATGAATCGAAGCCTTATTTGTACGAGGACTAGTACAGCCATCCGTCCAGCACCCCAAACATTTTCCGGAGAGATGAAGGGCCTCGCTGAAGGGCCCAAAGGAGATCAGGCTCCTCTGCCGAGCATGGGACCAGAACCAGCGACGACCCAATCACAGGCACTGAGGCTGACCCGCTGGTTATATGAAGATGCTGCCTTTAGAGAGCGTATGAATGTGGAGACTGTCTGGGAAGGACCGTGGGCATCAGCCCAAGATGGAACAACTTCCTGGCATTGACACAGAGCGGGAAGCTCCGCCCCTTTACAGTCATCATCTGGGCTCCTTTCACCTAAAGTGATGTACAGTCCTCACAAAACCACTTTGTGCATAACGCTGAGTTCACCAATAGCAAGACGAGCATAAACAATCACATTAGGATCAGTCATTTATACTCACCCGTCTGCCGCTTCGCCACATTATTTGCCACTCATTAAACTTATAGCCTTAGTCGTGACCTAGACTGGTCCATCTTAAAGAGCACCCCAGCACTGTCCCCCCCCCCTCTGGGATTTTATGCAGAAGTCCAGATTCTTGCCTCCCCCCCAGTATCGACCCCAGACCGGCTCACTTAATCTGATTAGGTTTTCGACCGAAACGTGGTGCGGTGCAGATGAGAATTTAACACAGTGGCTGGTTCTGATCCCCTGTGAGAGTCAGGGAGAGAAGCTAAAAACGTCCCTGCTGTGATATGGGACTCTCAGCAAAGATGGCCAAAGGCCACGCCCCTTAAAGCTAAGAACACGGGTCCGCGTGAGAATCACCACTGCTCTGCATATCAGGACACATATTAAGCCCATCCACGAGGCACACACTGCATGTCACATGCGTACTGCACATCTGCTTTGAATGTTGCCCCCATCTGCCAAAAACATACACAACTAGTCTTCCCATTTGATTTTGTACTATTAAATGAGGTAAAGTAATTGAAAGTTCTGCATAAATTCAGCTTCTCGCCAGTACAGGTTTGGCATATTAGCCCCTCCCATTCTAGGTACCTCACGACCTTTAACTGATTAAAACAGCTTTGCTGTTGTTTTACTTTTTACTAGACAGAATCAATACTAAGCTGCAGTAATACAGAAACAGATTTAATAAGGCTTAATAAATGACTCATATGAAGATTTTTTTTTCTTCACAGACTGAACAGACAAAACCCATTTCGGTGATGCAATCGCGTGCACAGAAAGAACATATTTATCAACGAAAACTCATGATTTTGTCATTGGAAGATGAATGGATATTTGTGCAGTGATGACTGTATAACATGCCATCACTGCTCACCTCGAGCGCCTCTTACAGTCGGCCAATAGCTGGGCACACCCACTAAGCCCGAGGCGTACAGCAGAGCTGAGGCAACCAATCAGAGGTGAGAGAGGTCAGAGGTCACTGGCAAAACAGGAAGTGGCACACACCTGAAAGACACGCTGGTAAGTTTGTAAAACTTCAGGATACGAGACAGGCAAACAGCACATGCTGTAATTGAGTAGTGGTTTGTATGCCGCACTTAATGAAGATGGGTAAGCCCCACAAGATCAGACTGCTACCAAAGTCATTCGAGGTAACAGACAGCCCAAATCCCGCAGCCTGATGATGAACCCTGCTGAGAAAACTGGGCAGGGAAATTATTAAATCGATAATTAATACCTGAGGCTTCTCATATGAAGATGTTAAACAAATGACGCATGTCTCTAAAGACACCATTGGGAATACTAATACTCAGTCTGTTTCTGCAGCATCCAGCGCGGGACAATGGGAGAGGAGGAAGCAGAACGCGTTTAAGAATCATCCTGCTGCGGCCGTCCTTTGGCGCACGCCAGAATGAACATGTTAGCTGTCAAGAAGGACCATCAATGGCGTCAGGCCCAGTGTGTCAGAATCAAACCGCAAGGAGCCACCAAAACGAGTGGGGGGGGGGGGGTTATACAGTTATTTAAAGAAAAAAATTTGGCTGTTTATCCAAGCACCAGTCAAAAATTCCAGATAGGGCAAGAGTCACAACAAGGACAGGAGTCTTGATTGAAGGAGTCATTTTGTCATTTGGGGAGGGGAGCTTTTCTCACGGATCCTCGAAAGCACACTTGGGAAGTAGGGATGAAGGGTGACAACGCCACCGTCTGGTAGCTTTTGGCTACACAGGAGTTCAGCAGATTGTTGGTCCATTTCAGCCCAGTGGCAAGGCACGAAATCCCCAGGAGTGCCCCTCCCTCTCTCTCGCATCTACATTTTGTCTTCGTTTACACTCATTTGCATAACAGATGTCTGCTCCCTCAGAGCAGTAGGAAGAGTCGCGCGCGGCGCTTAACGAGGCGGCCGCCCAATTAAGCCGAGCCGGTGAGCAAGTGCGCTTGGGTTACGGCCGTGGGCTCCCAGCGGCTCATGGGGCCAGCGGCCGGGCCGAGGCCCGGGGAGGTTCTAAGCGATGAGAAACGATCACCGCCGTCCTGTAGGTGGTAAGCTGCCCGTCAAAGAGGGATGAGCATCCTGACATAAGCTAATATGTAACTGCCGAGTGATGAAGCTTGCCACAGCCTGTACAGGGAGCAGGGGTGAAAGATAAAGGATGAGAGAGAGAGAGAGAGAGGGAGGGGGGGGGGGGAGGGGGAGCGCAAGCTTGAGATGAAAAGGCGTGCTGTAGTCGATCTGTACTCTTAAGTGAACATCTCAGATCTCAGGAACAGCGCGCCTGGTTTGCGAGAGGGTGCTGGGCGAGGCGGAACTTTCTGGAATCCATTAAAACGGCATAGCCCTTTCACCCCTTTTCGTCAAGGCTCGGGCGTGACGAGCACATGACCGTGGGGTCGTTTAATTAAGCAACGGCCCACTTACACACAGAGACCGAGACCAAGATCGATGTTTGAGGGAAACCGTAAAAGTAGGGGAGGTATGGTCAGGGGCAGAGAGGAAGAGAGCAAACACAGCATGAGATGATTTTGCTGCACAGGCATACTGTATATCCCAGAGTGTTCACATGCTTCATTATTTGTTATAACATCTTTTACCAAACCAGGATTCAATTCAATTCTTTTCATTTTTATTTAGCACTTTTCGCAATAGCGCAGGGTTCCCCAATTCCAGTTCTGTAAGGCCAGTTTGCAGATTTCTCTGCTCAGACACACCTACTAAATCTGGCAATTAGCTGATTAGGATGTTTGAGCAGAGAAATCTGCAGACTGTGTTGGGTGCTGGGGAGCCTAAACTAAGGAGCTTTACAGGGCTGTACAGTACATCCTTAATACAAAATACTGCGTGATACAAGGAACAGGGGAGACAAAACAGCATGAACTAAATAAAAATAAATAACACAAAACAAGGTAGTTTGGTCTATACATAGAAAATAGTTCAGGAGGCACCAGAGAGCTTTGCTCAGGTCTTGCAGGAACAGGACAGAGCGGGATGTTGGGCAGATATGAGTGACAACGGTCCTCGATCATTCTGCAGCCTGGAAGTAACCCTCCCCCCCCGGTAAGCAAATGGGAGACCAACAACATCAATGCACAGCCCTCCGCCTCAAGGTGGCTCCTCGGGTAGTTACTGTAGCGATGGACCACAGTTCAAAATGCCCTTGTCACAGTTGATAATATAACCCCAGGCGGAATCTCCTGCCCTCCTCAGACACACGGAGATATATTCATTTAGCAGATTCATTCTTATTATGCGGCTCAGTGCATCTCGGGCTCGGACAGTAATGCGTATCGACACCGCGTGAGCCCACTTAGGCCAAATGCTGCACTCCCCAGAGTCAGTTACATAACTCCAGGTTGGAAAGGCTCTGCCCTTCCGTTGTGCTGGGGAGGATATTAAGTTTCGTCGTCACATCCTGGGGGGTGGGACGGGACCCACCCTCTGCTTCCCATACCACCAGCTACCTACCACATATCTTGTTTGGAGCGGCCCTTAGTGATGCCATTGCCGTGTGTCAGAAAATGAGAGGTCAGAGAGACAAATACCCACCGTCCATGACAGGGGCTATAATCTAGGCAAGTTTTCGCAAGGGGCTGACATTCTGAGATCCTTCATTATGCTTTTTCAAACACATGGCGACTACTGGATGGAGTGGTGCCCTTCAACTCTGCGCTGGGCAAGATCCAGCACTGGTGAGTGTAATGCTGGATGTGAGCTGTTAACGTCACAAAATAAACGTCTGAGCAATGATCACAGAAGAGCTAGGGAGAGGGACAGGCTGTGAGGGAGGCGGGGCGCCCCCTGGTGACAGGTCTGAGGACCTGCAGTGCTCAGAGTTGCTGCGATTCCCCGCGATTCCCCCTCGTTCCTGGGGTGAAGCGCTAAGCTGCTTCCTCTCTTCCTTCAATCTGCGGTCCTGCCAAACAAATGATGGCCGTCGGAGCATTTAACCCGATTCCGGGGAGGTTACAGCACGAGAGCCAGTAGGGGAGTTGGTTACCATGGTAAACCGCAGTACAATGGAAGCAGAAAAGCGTCAGATTGATGCAACATTCAGAAAATAATGCGATATAAATTCTACAGCAGTGTCGTTTCCCGTGGAGTGGCAGAACAGACCTCTCACAGCCTGAGCATAATAGACCACCCTCTGATCATCAGCTGCCTGTGGTCTGTGGGGCATCATGGAGTCAAAGCTGAACTAGCAAAGGAGACAGATGGTGCAGATGTCTGTCACTTATGGGGTTGGGTGTTAAATCCATCCATCCACCCAATTATCCAATGCAGGGTCAGACAGGAGGACTGGAGTCTATCCCAGTCTGCAGAAGGCAGAGCCGCATCCAGGACGAGATGCCAGCCCATCGCAGTGCAACACTCTCAATGAAAGACTGTTCAGCTCATGGTAAGACAGACACAGACCTCAGTATATGGTGGGTATGATGGAGTACTGAAGGAGGCTCGAGCTACAGCAGGGCTTTGCTTCGCAGACGAGGGGCTTTGCTTCGCAGACGAGGGGGCTTTTAGCAGATAGAGAGACTGTGTAGTGTTTGTACACTGTCTAATAACAGAGACCTGTATGGCTTGGACTGTAATCGGAAGGTTGTTGGTTCAAGTCCCAGGTGATCCCAGAGTGATGTCACTGTTGAGCCCCCGAGCAAGGCCCTTAACCCCGAACGGCTACAGCGGCTGGCCGACCCTACTTTTGATAAACCCGTCTGATAAATACTTGTAATCCTAGTTACTCTGGTTTCCAGCCACAGTCCAGCAGCCGAACCCCCCCCCCCCACCGCCACACACTGTCCTTCTGATCGGTCTCAGTGGGCAGATTCCTGCCCATCGGGTTCCTGCTTTATATCTTCCTCACTTCTCAGGTCCGTAACAATGGGAGAAATTAGGCTTTAACCCAAAAGCATTTGTAAATGTCGCAGACTGGAGAAGATACAGCTTAAGACCTTCATGGAGTGAGTGATGGAGTTTTAAACAGGTAAGGATAGCCTGCTGGGGGGGGGGGCTGATCATACCAGCAGTGCTGTTCAGGAATGCTTTATGAAGTTGGGGCAAAAACAAAAATTAAGGCAGGTATGGCTGGGTGCTGGGGGGCATCTGTCCCTTTTGCTAAAATGACTGACAACATCCCCCTTTCGAGGTCCAGAGTGTGCCTTTAGCAAAATTCACCTCCCCCCCTCAGTCAAGCACCTCCTCTTGAAAAGTCTCCGCACAGTGCTGTGGAAAACTTCTTCATTGTCTGATAAAATTTATATTAATATGGTTTGCTTAGGAAAAAAAGTCACCTAAGCACAAATTGAACTGTCAAAAATACACATCATGTTTGATTTAAAGGGAGAACAAAGCCAGCAGAATAATCCGCCAAAGTGACAATATGCTCACAGAGCTCCTGGACACCATGTCCCCTCCTCTGGCTTTGTCATCTCAGCAGTAGATCCCAAATGAATCCCTACATTGAACGATGGCACCACGCACGTAAAATAACATGCAAACTGGAATAGCAGACCATTTTCTACATACATCACATCATGTCATATCATGTCATACATCACGTCACATCACACCAACATTAGACCCATAATCAGGAAACCATACGGAAGGTGTTCAGCCCATCAATTCATGCAGCACAGCAAGTCATCATTGACAATCTATACACGCATAGGATTATAACACACACACACACACACACACACAGGTGTGTAATTATATCTTTGTGGGGACTCTCCTTTCATGTCAATGGGGAAAATCACAACATGAGGACCTCAACCCCTAGTCGTTTTGGAATTTTTATTTTTTTGATTGCAGACAGACAGACAGAGAGACAGAGAGACAGACACCTTTAATTTTTATTGTACAAATATACAAAAAAAAAATGCATTGCACCCACTTAAAAAATATTAAGGGATAAATTAAGTAACTAAAAGAGAGAATAAAAAAAAAAAAAACACACACCGTAATTTCAAAGGTGCCAACCATATGCTGTAAACATAAAATAAATAATAGGTCTTTGTGGGGACCTGAAAATTGGTCCCCACAATGTCAAAAAAAAACAAGTTTTTATTACATTGTGGGGGACATTTGGTCAGTACAAATTTGTCTTTACAAGAACCTAAAACAGACAAACCCAATAGGGGGAGATCAATTATGCCCTGCATTGACTTCAGGAGAAACTGCCAAATGACTGACCTGTTGAATCTCAGACCTGGATGACCACCCCCCCACCCCTTTACAGTTAAAGGACCAGTGGGAATGAGTGTCAGGCCGACCAGCCAGATCACACGCTCAGCGTCTCCAAGCTCCAGAGTGCGCTGCCCATCCATAGGAACTAGGATGAGATCATCTACAGAAGGTGCCAAGCTAGCCTGACCATATAAGGCCGAGTGTCCGTCCCTGACGGCACCGCCTCCCCGCTCGCCCACCAGCCCCCCCCCCATGTCTGCGGGCCTTTTAAAGACGTCAGTGTCAGGATATGTCAGAAGGCACACGACGGGGCCTTTATCCGCACCGGCCGCTTAAGGTCAGCCTCGCCAGATCACTGTATGTCGGGGACAAAGCGGTGGTCAGGAAGGTGCAGTTTAAACTCATTAAATCTGGTTGCTGTATATACTGCAGAATATGTCATGCATTCCTTCCCACAAAAGACATCATTTGAGTGGCATGGAAAAGGGTAGCAACAAAGTAGCGATAAGCAACTGTGGCACAGACCCGCTGCCAAATAAAGTCCTTTTCTTCACCACAATAAAGCGTCTCTCTCCTTTAAAACCTCACTTCACAATAGGGCAGAGGATTCCTATACATTTCCCCACCAAGAAAGGACCCTGACCATCACTCCGCCGGATTTATACTCACTTAAGTGGCTGGTGAATCTCCTCAGTGCTAATGACAGGGCAGGTGGATGAGTGCGCTAAAAGCTAAAGCTTAGCATAGGCTAATCGTTAGCAGTGTCAGACACATGAGCTTGGAGCTACAACACAGAGCAAAACATGATGTGGTGCTGAAATAAGACCATCTCATCTCCAACCATCAGCCCCTAAGCATATGTCCAGCACAGAGTCACAGCAAACCCCCCCATCATTTTAAGGTGATGTAATATGAAAGTAAAGGTCTCTATATTAAACTCCAGCTATCGGGGGGAGGGGCGGTAGAGTTATCCAACTGGAGGGGATGCTTGATGTTTTACCCAATGGAAACAGATGTCCAGGTGCCCCGACCAGCCTTTCCTCTCTTGAGGAATAACCACGGTTGTGCAAGAGTGCCATATCACATTTCTATGGATGTGCACCAGCTGGTTGTTGGCTTAAGTCCCAATTGGGTCCTGTTACAGTACTTCCAAGTACAGCTGGACTTTCCGGGGTGATTTAATTCTCCCAGAGAAACTATTCACACATATAAAGGCACCTGGGATGGTCATTGAAGTCTCGGAGATCACTCCACATTCTGTTCCTGCCCAAGACAACGTGCAGGAAACAGTATCGATTAGCTGCCAGTATTCAGGCTCACCTCTCAGACCAGACGAGACGGACACAAACAAAATACCAAAATCGGTGGCCGTCTATGCGTAGGAAACCTACAGTCTGGCAACAGTCCTGAACACACGCAGTCAGAGCCCGTCTGCTACCTGGCCACCGCTTCTGTGGCATTTGAAGGTCATGCGAAGCAGGCTTTTGTGGCAGGAAGTCATCCCACGTCACGAACGCATCCATGACTGGGCACTTTCTCATTTTCCCTCTAATCGGGGCCCACTCTCTTCTATGAGGCTCTTTCTCTATGCTGAAGCAGAACAAACCCTGAGCTCCGATCCCTCCGCCAGCCAGTGCGCGACTCGTCCACTCGGCGTATCCTTCCGCCTCCACGCGCTCCCTTGCTGCCAAACACCGAACCCTCCTCTCTTGGCAAGCAGGCCACTTCTGGTGAGCAGCACCCCAGTCCTAATGGAGCTTGGCAACCATAAGCCCCCGCTCCACAAGGAGCCGGGGAGGCTGAAGTAGAAAGAGCGCCCCCTATCGCTCACCCCAAACTTTCTGCTTTTTACCTTAGATGTCCATAAAAGCGAAAGGAAGATCATTACATGGCCCAAACAAAAAACATCACATCGATTACCAATGATGCCTGATTATGCGGCGCTGAATACATAGCGGGGATGTTAGTAAACACTGACTGCGCGGGTGTAACCAGCCTTAGAAATAACATACTTCAGTACGCGAAGAGCAGTTACTTATGCCCAGATCTGAATCACCCTCCCGGATACAGAGATACCATTACGTTCACACAATGGCCATGACTAGCTGTCTGAAATCCAGGCCGTTTGTTTTTTCAAGAGGAACGCACACACCCCAAATGCATTAAGGGTGTGAATCCGCGAGGTCTTAGGATTTCGCCACAGTGCTGCACCATATTTACCTCGACGGAAGACAGTTACAGGAAAAGGCATCGATTCTGTCTGACGGCAACAGACCAGTGTGCCTGAAACTCAGGGTGGGGGCAGGGGGGTAAATAGGGTCTGATCATTGACTCCACCTACTTCTAGAAGGACATTTAGGACCAAGGAGGTGACCCTGCATCACGGAGGTACAAATTATTGAATGAATAAAAAGGACTGACTGTAGGAGATGGGTTTTAATGCACTGACGGCCTCCACAGAATCGCAGTTCCTCACACATCAAAAGAGTGACTCTGATCAGTGCGAGTTCTCGGCCGTGCCGGGGCTCCTCAGATGCTCTCCTCACTCATCTAGCAGGAGATGCCGAACTTCAATCCCCCGCCTGTTCTACTCTGATGTTACTTACCTTTAAATAAACTCTGCTGGCTCCCGCAGGGCAGAATTCGCAGCGATTCAGAACTCCCATAATACGGGCCTCGCCGCCCCATCGCTGCATCGCGACGGTCAACGGGTCGCCGAATGTGAGCTATTTGTGGCCCTGGTCCTCCCTTACGAACATTGTTGGTTTTTCCCTGAGAGGAGAAGCCATCAGAAAGGTCACTGCCCCCCTCCCCCCATCCTAGGAAGTTGCTGCACCTCTCATTCTCACAGGGCTGCTTGGAGAACATGACCTAAGCAGTTCTCCTTTATGGGTGACCTATGACACACCCTCTGGCATTAGAGCTGTGGTCCAAGCTCAACAACAACAACAGCAGCGAAACAAAAACCACAGCAGCACTACATCCAGCTCCCAGCCGACAAATCAAGGCAGAGACATGCGATGCAACAGCTGACACTCCAGTAGAAATGAAAAGCAGTTTTATGTAGCGTAAGTATAAACACACGCACATCGAAATGTGTTTTTTTCACACCTTACCCTGCTTTTTTAAAGACACACACAGAGGTGAAAGTGATGCACTGATCAGCTGTCCATCCAGCATCCCTGGAGCATTTGTCAGAACTCAAGGGCCCAACAGAGATGTGGCTACTATACCTAACATGGGATTCAAACCAACAACCTCCTGACCGCAGGCATAGAAGCCAAATCCACGGGGCCAGACACCGCGGGCAGAATTAGTCCCGCAGTGTCTCACCACTTACACATCTTTTAGTCACACGTTTCCAATCAAGTGAAACAGCTAAGAATCTCCTGAAGATGTCTGAGGTTTTCGATCCCTGTCATCAGGCTTTCCGGGATAAAAATCAACACCATGATCCCAATTGCAGGTTCTTAGCCACAAGTTAAATGTCCCGACAGTCAGTTTTTCAGGCTGGCTCGTTTGCAGACAGACACGGGGAATGACCAAGTGCATTGTGGGTGCTGAACCAGAACAAACGAGCGCTTTGTAACCCGAAAACATTCATTCAGCAGCGAAGCAAATCGAGGGCAATTACCTACAAGGCTCGTTTCCTTTTCTCCTCTTAAAATTGGAAAGGCACTGCGCTCACCTGTAACGTCTGAAAGGCTTTATATGGTCAGGTGACTTCCCATGGAAATCCAATTCTGCAGTACTTGGTTACCTAGACAACAGCCCAAAAAGGTGATGGGGATATTGATGACAAATACGCGTAGTAGCAACAAAACACCTCGCAGTAACTCAATTTACTCATTTATTCTACACACAGTAACTCGATTCGCTTGCTTATTGCCCTTTAACTAGTCAGCCGTGCTCATGAATTTGTATCAGAACGACTGACATACTGTACGTCTTGATAAGGAGACCTACCACAAAAACCCTGATCCCATCCGGGGATTCGACATCCACACTGATTGCAGGAGGCCGCAGACGAAACAGGACCGGCTTGGCCGCTGCTCCGTATTACACACGCAGTATTCCCAGGGAGCAAAGCATGCTGGGAGAGCTGGCTCACGGAGCACGGTCTGTTACCCTCTGCCTCCAAGAGGCGGATGTAACAGGGGAGGTTTAGAAACAAAGCTGGGAATCTCAGGCCAATTCCGGCCCGGAATGCCACACACTCCCATGTTTCCGAACATACAAGGTCATCTGGAGAACGGCAGGTACCCAGGGAACAGTGTGTCCTCCCCGTCGAGCAGTTCTGGGGCAACAGGGAGAGGAGACGATCCTGAATCATGTCATTCATGGTCGGTGATGATTTATCCAGTTCTGGGGCCGGATTTACTCTTAAGCTCAGGGTTTTAGGCTGAGCGCGTTCCGTACTCGACATCAGAACCACCGCCGCCCCCTACAGACACACCTGAACAGAACATCTCCGGGTGGGGGGGGGGGGGCGGGGATCGACACAGCCGGTCCACCTGCACAGAGCAAAAGGGGTTTAAGCCGAACGTTGCATTTTAGTCAAGAACGCTTGTGATTTCTAAGGTGAAGAGTACGTGAAAGGAATCAGATCGATTCAGTCTGAGAATCACAGAGCACAGACAACCAAGAAACCCTACAAAGCTGACCTCTGACCTGTGCAGGTTATTTGGCATCTTGAGTGCATGTAAGCTCTTTGTGGTGCCGGAGGCTTGCGTGCAGCAGTGGCGGCTTCCGGTTAACACAAAGCGGTCTCCCTGGCTGCGTTAAGGCCGACAGCTGGAAGGGCCACAGGCTGCTCGAACCTGGAGCCGCAGAGGCGGGCTGGAGAAGGAACTCTCTGCGGCATGCCCCGAGCCACTCGCACCGTTGGCTGCCATCTATCACAGGAACCATCCAACCAATAGCACTGAGGGGAAGGAAGGCGGGGCGTCGCTTTCTGAATCAAAGAGCAACTGGGGAGAAAAGGACCGCAGACTGGGGGGTGGAGGGGTTACTGGATTTCTGACAGCAATCCAATCTGTGTTCTGGGTAGTGCACGTTGCCATGGTTGCGTCCAGATGTGACTGTAGAAACCCAACAGCTCCCTGCATAAAACACACCAGATGCCCACGACCCCACCCCCCCCCCCCCCCCCCC
>JAODLC010000053.1:139745-157797 GCA_026781145.1 Hippopotamyrus pictus | reverse complement strand
AACTTTTCCAGGCCTGGAAATTGCCATTTTAAAATTCCATGACTTTTCCAGGTTTTTCATGACCGTACGAACCCTGTCACACACACACACCACAATCACCGAGAGAGGACAGCTCTCTCTGACACACACACACACACACCACAGCGAGGGGACAGCTCTCTCTCACACACACACACACACACACACACACACACACACACACACACACACAGAGGGGACAGCTCACACACACACACACACCCACACCCACACAGACCACAGACAGCGATGCTGAAGCCAAGCTGCACATTGAGGATTTCGGGACAAGCAGTTCAGAGCCCAGCCTGCTCACTTTACCTGCCGTTCTCGCTTTCTGGAGGCCAAAGACCAACTTATCTTGTGATTTGTAAGCTATATTTCAGGGAGGGGGGAGAAGTGGCAATTAAAAAACCGCCTGTCACTCCGCTGCGTGTCCACGGCCGCCACACCCGCGCTGCCGCCTGCACTCACCGCCTGGTTCTCCATGCGGGCGAAGATGACGTTCAGCATCTGCGTGAGGGTCGCTTTGGCTGTTGTCTGGTTGATGAGGTTCTTGCTAGCCAGGTAGATGTTGTAGCACGTCCGCACCGCCTGCAGAACCGTGCCCTCGTGGATCTCGATCTGCTGTGAGGTCACGGCGGTGAGCAAGGCCTAGGGGAGAGGTCAAGGGGAGTTAATCAGCCCAACTGCTTCCGGAATGTGTTCAACTTGAGACTGGATGTCCGGAAAATAAATCAAGTCGTTTTCTGTTTTTGCATTACTGTTCAATAATACTGTAACACCCTGTCACATTTTAAACATTTAAATCTGCTCCCACTTTTACATGACGGATAGAAAGGTCCAGAAGCCAAAAGTGTAGGCCTACCTTGATGATCTGCAGCTGGACGCCCTCGTCGGTCTGGGGGCCCTGGAAGCAGCCACAGATGGTCTCGATGATGCGGTCGATGAGCTTCTTCCCGGGGGCGGTGCTGTCCGGCGTGCTGCCCGTCAGGTGTCCGTAGGCGATGAGTTTCTGTAAGCGGCCAGCACAACGCGAGGAGGTATCTCAGGTTAGTGCCCGGGTCCAGAAGGTAGTTGGTTTGCAACCGGCAGAGTAGTAATATTATTGTTGGGACCTTGAGCAAGGCCCTTAATCCCAAAAACTGGCCCAGGTCTTCAGGATACATGCCTGACCCTGTGCTGACCCAAGCTGTATGTGTGCTCATGTGTCTAATACGAGAGCACGCCCAGATACGGAGTCTGAATCTCATTGTACTTTCTTCCAGTATGATGACAGTAAAGACGATCTACTCTTTTATATACGGGCCAAGCTCTTCATATGAAAGACACAAGACGCGGGTATGTGGAGCGGCTCATCTCTGCACCCTCTGAAAGCCCCGGGCCATCCCACTATCCGGGCGGGGGGGGGGTGGCAGCAGAGAGGAGGCGGAAGAGAGGCTGACCTGTAGACAGTCCAGGGAGGTGCTGACGATGCGGGGGCATTTCGACTGGCACGCCAACTCAAACGGCAGAAAGTACTTATCCGCTTCAATGAAGTTGGCCTTGGATTTGACAGGAGGCAAGGTGCTGGAGCCGGCTTTGCTGTCCCCTGGGGGCGGGCTGTGCGAGTAAGCGGACAGACAGACAGATCCTCCAATAAGCACGGAGAGACACATGCTGGCTGACAGAGAAAGAGGCCATATTCATCTACATCAGGGACAAGTGGGAGGTAATGGGGAAAGTGGGGAGCGGAGTGATGATTACACACACACACAGACACACACACACACAGACACACACACACACAGACACACACACACACACACACACACACACACACACACACACACACACAGAGGCTGGTGGCAGACCCGCACAGCAGGACCTCACAGTATCAGATGCTGCCCCCTAGCTGCTATTGTGGAAATCGCATCTCAATTGAGACACGCAGACTGTATTTTAATTAAGCCATTCAGTCATTGTGAGTCACGGAGTTCCTACTGGGACCATCCAAAGCCCAGTAAGACAACACAAACGTCTTCTATGCATCGCAGCCGCCACACTGAGAAGACGTCCCTGCAATAATAAACTTTCCTACTGCTGAAAAACATAATGTGCTCGCAAGTCACAGAAATATTCCATAAATCACTGCAACATAAAATCCTACGAAGCAAAAACCAAAAATTCTGGAAATAATACGTATGCTGAGCACGAGTTCTGGCAGCTGCCCAAGAAAGATGTCCAGGTGATGGCAGAGGAATACACCTCTGAGCTGAGTCATGGCAGCCGACAATATGGTGCCACTACTGTGAACTTCCCGTAGCCACAATCTCTTCCAGACAACAGCACACGGAGAAAGTTCTGTCCAGATGGGGATAGACAGGATTACAGCACCTCCAGCAGGTACCCCCATGCCATAACACCGCTAACCCCAGAACTGCTGTCACCCAGGATGAGAAATTGCCCTTGTTAAGCAATCTTTGACCTCAAGTCTGTGTTTGTATTTTCACACTGCAAAGGAACGGCTCCTCACTGCAAAGGACCGGCTCCTCACTGCAAAGGAACGGCTCCTCACTGCAAAGGACCGGCTCCTCACTGCAAAGGAACGGCTCCTCACTGCAAAGGAACGGCTCCTCACTGCAAAGGACCGGCTCCTCACTGCAAAGGAACGGCTCCTCACTGCAAAGGAACGGCTCCTCACTGCAAAGGAATGGCTCCTCAGTCGATGGCGAATGAGCAGCTCTGACTGCCTGTGCCTTTGTGGCTGGAACTGACGGCCTTCGCCTGAGGAGGAAACATAAAGGCGGGACCCAAAGCACCACCAGACAGGAGGACAGGGCAACCTCCGGGAATTCTGAGCTGTCTGAGGTGACAGAAAGTGTAACCCACTTCACACATGAGCTGAGTAGAAAACATACCCTCCCCCCCAAGAAAAAGCATCACTGAAGAGCAGAACCCAGTCCAGCTGACAGCTAGTAACATGCTGCCCCCTCCCCGTCCTACAATTCTCCTCTGAAAGCTTTTCACAGAAGCTGAGGCGTGTTTTCTCTTATATGCATGAGAACAAAAAGCAAAGCCTTTAAATCCTGCCAAGAGATTAAGAGACAAAAAAAATATGCATAGCTGGGACATTCAATTATGGTCAAAAAAGTTTTTCAAGCTGATTAAAACAGTAAGTGTTCAGTCCCGATAACAGACTCAAACTAGATTAATCAGGCCAGCGTGTTGTGTCTGGGGCCTCCAGGAAGCACAGGAGGTCGTGCGTAAAGGAGCTTCACGGTGGACCCAGGCACATCCCTCCTGAAGTCAGCAGAGGCTCAGGGTCCTCAGGGACCAAAGGGCAGAGCTGGCCTGACTGGGCCTCGTCCCCAAAGTGGACACAGCTGTCAGAACCCAGTCTGCGGCTCTCCCACCGAAACGGGCCCAAGTGGACAGCTACTGAAACAAAATTCCTCTTTTCGTTTTACTGAACTTACAGCGACAGTCAAAAGACATGAGCGTGTAAATGGAGCACTGATTATGAAGTAAAGTGGGGAACAAGAGACAGTAAAGACACAGAGCAGCTTAGAGCCAATGAGGCTTCTGGGCAATTATGCAGAGCCAATCAGGAAGGGCTTTCATTCCAGGTCATATCAGGGCAAATATTTGGATTATGCATCATCGCTTCCATGGCTACCGTTAATTAATTCTAATATGACATGGAGCAGTAATTAGCAGATTAAGTAGGCAGCGAAAGAAAGGGCTTTCTGTGCACAAAGGCGGGGAGAAATGATCTTTTCACGCCTCCGGAAAAATCCTCTTTAAGGAAACAAACACTGAAGTGTAGCCGAGGTCCTCTGTGTGTCACATGTCAGTGAAATGTGACACGGACGCGGAGAGGCGGTGGACAGCGGGGCATCACGCAATCCGCGATGCAGCCACAGCTCCATCCATCACTGTCTGAACAGGCACAGCTGGTATTTAAAGCACATTCAGAAACTATTTCCTCCACTGTAGATGACAGAAACAAGCGCAATGCAGGGTGGCCTCTGCACTTCCTGGGACCGGCTCCAAGATAAGCTGTTAGAAGACGGATGAGTCACATGCCACCAAGATGTTTTTGACGAAAATGCCGTGAAGCCACACCCACTGAAACAACAAGCGTCAATCAAAAAGAAAACCTGGCTCACATCAATCGTGTTATTGTGGCACGAGGGCTGAAGGTACCCCCCCACATACCCCCTCCCTCGACATACCCCCCCCCACACTCCTTCCCTCACCACCCCCCCCCAGGGACAGAGCACCATGTTCTTCCCAAAGGATACTATTTCACGCCTTCGACACCCCCACACTTTCTGTTTTCTAACCCACATCAGCATCTCCTTCACGACCCCCCCCTCACCCCCCAGGGAGAACATTAATGTGAGCATGCAAGAGGGCGCTCACGGCCAAGTTTCGAAATTGCACCTTGCAGTTTGTACAAATGCAGAAGCTCCGCGGCGGTGAGCTCGTACAGCCCTTTCACTCAGAGCAGCAACCTTTATTCTGGCTTATTCACACACTATATAATAAACATATTTTTTTGCACAAAGCAGGACGTGTGACTTGTGATCCAGGCATGACGGAAACTTTCTGCCACATGGTTTCTAACATAAACAAATGACAACAGCACTTCACATTCCAAGTCGCACTATGCTAAGCAACCAATCAGCTCACAGCTCAAACAAAACTGTTGTTCACTGGTTCGTTTATGACGATTTAGTAAACCATCAAAAGTCAACAAATAAGGAAAATTCAAATCTGACATAAGAAGTTCAGTTTTAACTAGTTATAAAGTGAATTTTTGATATCAGACAATATATTTTAGCTAGTGAGATTTAAAATGTTTTTGTCATTTCAGTGGGAGTTGGAATTTGATCTAGTTAAAATGCCAGTTTCTCATATCAGGAAATCAATTGTAATGAACTATATTTCAAACTTAATTATAACTAGCTAGAAGATAGTCACAATCATTTGGAAACAGAAGGTGTCACCCTCACTGTGTTTGTGAAAGGATTTTGCAAATATGTGTTATTTGTACTATTGTTTGAATTGTAACTGATTAGTGAACCTCATCTATGGCCAAAAAATGTTTTGCAAATAAACTTAATGCTAATGTAAACTCTGAGGTTTCCTTAAGGCCCAGTGCAGGAAAGTAACAAACCCTAAATAAAATATACTGGCCGTGCCAGTGTTCGGAAGGTTGCCAGTTCGAATCCCCAGGTCAGCAGAGCGACATGGGTTCCAGGAGAAAGCCCCCTTAACCCACAACTGCACAGGGGTTTTCTGACCGTATGTTCCTCTGGGGAAAAGCATCTGTTATATAAACAGACATCGCTGGTTAACTGCTTTCATATAGCTGTCTGTTGAGTCATTACAGATATACAACTGCTGCAAGAGTCACGGTGCACCTGTCCCTAGACAGCGGTCAGTCTGCCCCCACAGGCCGACACGGAGTACTGACTCACTGATGGACTTGGGCCTTGATGACAGCAAGCAAGCCCACTCATTGTTTCTCTATAATGTTAGCAGCCCTGGTGGGGGCTGGGTGCTAATGGGCAGCCAGTTTATCTTGGACGCCCAGAGGATTGTTTTTAGTTTTCCTCCTTACTTGGAAGTTTTTGGGTCCTCTCCTCCGTTGTCATCTGACTGGCTTGCTTGCTTGTTTTTTCTCTTTCTTTCTTTCTTTCCTTTTCCCCGTTTTTAAATTATTCTGTATAAATGATGCAGGAATGCATTACAGCTCACACACGTAAGAGACTCTTGGGGTGACCCTGTTGTCCAAGTCGCTATAGAAAAGCTGAATTGAAGTGATGTCTATTCACCGCATGTCTGCTAGTTTCAAACACATTTCCCCACACAAGCCGAATTCTGCCAGGTTCTCTGGTCTGTCGGTTTGCAGGTCAGTGACCGATCCTTACCATCACATCCAGGGGGGTCCACGAGAACATCCCCCCATCTGAGAGTCGCCTTGGACTCCATCCCTCAGATTAACAGCATACATACAGCACCCCAGCCTACGAGTCAGCCTGCCGTCCTGTGCTTCCGGCAGCTTCTGTAAACAGTTCCAGATCTCAGGTAAGACCAATTCGCAGCTACTTTTCAGTAAAATTGGGGGCTGACTCAACGGACCGTCTGTCACAAACTTCGGCACTGGGACAGTGTGAGGATGTGCTGGAACTACATGTACTTTATGGAATAGAATCATTCTGGTAGATGGATGGATATTCGAAGTTTAATGGTGAATGTATTGATAATCATATTAATCATCTTCATCCATCTGACCATTTCCTGGCATACCAGACTGCCACAGGAAACAGACACACATACACGCGCGCACACACACACACACACAGACAGACACAGACACGCACGCACTCACAGACACACACACACTCAGACACACACACACAGACAGACAGACACACACACACTCACTCACTCACACAGACACAGACACACACACTCACTCACACAGACACACAATCGTGGCAATTTAGAGACACCAATTAGCACCGCTGCATGTCTTCAGACTCAGAAGGAAACTCGCACACAAGGTGACCATGCAAACATTCCTCCCTCACTCATTCTCTCTCTCTCTGCCTCTCTCACACACACACTCTCTCTCTCACACACACACACACACTCTCTCTCTCACACACTCACACACACACACACACACACAGGTGAGAGCCTAACCCTCATTCGTTGAGCCATGAGGCAGCAGAACGGCCTCCTCTGCCATCCTTTATCACTTCCAGCATGAGGTAATTACCTCATTAACATCAGACAAAGACAGCTTGCAGTGGGCTGAACCCACATTAAGAGCAAGAACTCTGCTTCCAGAAAAGGTCTCTTACGCCCCATTGTGGTTCCTGCCACTTAGCCCTGTGCATTATTCATGAACATGGCAGGTGGGTGTGATAAGGGAGCTGATACCCACCATGCCCCAGCTCTACGGGCACCCCGGAGATGCCAGCTAATCTCACTGCATGTCTTTGGACCAGGGGTGTCGTTAAAGATTTTGGGCCCCCAACCCAAACCAGTAATAAATACCATGTTCAAGATTTTTAAGTACCACTGTCGCTCAAGGGCGACTCCCATACCACAGGGAGACACACAGAGTGGAGGTGCTGAGCGTGCAACAGTGAAGTTTAAATCAGGGACACGGAGGACATGCAGTGAAAGTTCACAGCCAAGACAAATGTGAACAGCTGCTGGGATTTTCCTTTCATAAACCTCCAAATTTTATCTTACTAAACTTGCAGCTCAAAACGAATGAACGCAGTGCTGACACATCTCTCGTAATATTTTCACCCCAGGAGGCCAAGCTCAGGCAAGGCGCCATCTGTGTGGGACACGACGGCGGTGCCGTCTCCCATCCGGTCGATCGCAGCTTGCCAGCAGAGGCGAACAGCTTGTCTTAGGAGCAAAGCTGTAGCCAGAACAATAACGGGGACCCGAGAAATGAGCGTTTTCCGACCATCGTTAGCGGAGTCTTTCATTGCTCTTAATAATCACAAGCCCGTGCAAAGGTAATGAGACTAAAAACTTCAGATCTCCATAGACAAACCGTCAGGCCCGAACCGTCCCCGGTAGCGTACGATAGGACATGAGATGCACCAGGCTGCTATACGCTGCATTTATAAAGTCTCCAGGGTGGAAAAACGCTCCATGAATCATCACAAGAGAAACTAGCTCAGGATGCGCTGCTATATGCCGATCTCTCCATGGAAGTACGCTGCCCTTCGGGGTTTCTCACATGCCCTGCACACCGGTATGCTCCTGCGCGGGCCGTAAACCCAACGTGAGCGGATTTACTCCGCACTGCTGGTCGCTTTATTACTTCCCACTGGGTTAAATAGACTGTGGCGGTGACTGGTTTTGAAAGCTAATTTCCTCTGTGGCTATAATCACAGGCTTATAGGTTTTGTTTCTGTCACCCCCCCCAGTCTTTAAACGGAAGTCATTATTTGGCTGGGATTTTGACCTCACTCAGGACTAGTGGAGATCGCTGACATATTCGGTGTTAAAGTGACAATATGCAGGTATAGTTTAGACAGGCAGACGTTACCAGCAGAAAGTATAGTTCCACAAAAATATTTCTTTCCGGTTAAAGCTACTATACCATGGCTCTTATAATGTTTGCCTATACGTCAGCACCGTGCCAATCTGTACCGCAAAAACGAGCCACTGGCAAACGATCCTCAGTATCCTGATGTCCTACAACGAAATAACTGTCGCAATCATGTGTTGTCGCTTTACGGCTGCTGAAAAAATCCACACGTGTTTGTTTTCTTACACTCTGAACGGCTGGAGTTGGTAAGTGTCTAACAAACCTGTATAAATCTTACTATTTATATGCGACTAATTGGAGTTACAAAGATTGGTACAAGAAAGACTGAAAATTAAACTGCGATAGGCATGAAATCGTTTAATAAGTCGAACTTTGCTCGCTTGTTAGCTGACCAAGGTACCGAGTGTAGCTAAATCTCGCAACATTATAACAAAGATATATTGAAATCACTGGAATTTAAAATAATATTTAAGTAAGTATAATTTCATGTAAGCATGCAGTTTCCAGTATTTGGTTAAGTGTCTTCTGTTTTTTTGAGCTGCGTCTCCAGATTTACTAAAATGGCAAAAAGCCTTCGCAGTAAATGGAAACGGAAAATGCGAGCGGAAAAAAGGAAGAAGAACGAACCGAAGGAGCTGGCCAGGCTGAAAGCTACGCTGGGCCATGGTGGGACCGGCGATATCAGCATGAAGGACGTGGAGCAAATCGCTACTGTGGTGCCGATGGAGAAGCTTAAAGCAAAGGCGGTGGACGTGGAGATGCAAGGAGAGGACGGTGAGCTTCTTCATGATGCTCGTCTGTTTGCGTTACCGAAGGTGCGAGGTACTAGGCACAATCTTACGCAATGTTATCTCTGTTTCGTTATAACCTCAGACGTGTCAACTATGGATATGGACAGCAAACGGAAGAAAAAGACCCAGCTGGACGAACACGGCCAGTACCCGACGTGGATGAACCAGAGGCAGATGAAAAAACTAAAAGCCAAACGCAAAGCAAAGAAAGGAAAACCCAAGACTAAGAAGGGACTGGCCTGGTAAAACTCCTTGGACAAGAGACTGGATTCACAGAATACTAATGATCTGCATTGAAATATGCAAAATTGACGTGGTTATATTGCCCTTTTAATGGATGTAAAGAGTGATATTTGAACATGATCTCTGTTTTTCAGAAGATGTATAATACATGTTCAAATGAGTTTTCTAAACAGATGATGTGGTTTTTCAGTAGGACTTATGTAATTAAAGAACATTAAATTCCTTAAAGCAAAAGCATAAATATATTACAGATAAGTAACCATAAAGATAAGTATCCTGTTAAGATATTAAAATTGCGACTTAAGTTACTATACTAACATTACTATTGCAGGAAAAAAGTATTTACAGTTGTGGTTGACACTCTTGTATATAATAGGGATGGATTTGAGGTCACATTTAAGCAGTTTCTTATATGGGAGTCTGAAGAGTCTGTTGATGGGGAGGATGAAGGAGGAGCTACCAGATTGGCTGGACGAAACAGGCGGGAAACAGGCCAACCCTCTCACGGCAGCGGCCCCTCCACCAGGTGGCGCTCACCCTCTCGATGTTTGCAATGATGTCATTTGCCTTGAAAGAGAGCTGGTCTTCCTTCTCTGAGACAGGGGAGGGGAGGGGTTGATTACATGGTTCTTTCAGGCCGTGTAGCACAGGGTAGATATGGCACCAGCGGGACTCGTGGTCAGACAGTCATTCCACTACAGCCCTCGATTAACTGTCATTCTTGGACGAATCTCATAAATCAAACCAAAGGCACTAGTCAAGCACTATATACCTACTATACCTGCTTGTCCTGTGCAGGGTTGCAGGGGTCCAGAGCCTTTTCTGGGGGCTACGGGTGCAGGGGAGGTAATAGCCCTGAATGGGGCACCAACCCAACACAGGGCACCCCTACGGACAATCTGGCAACACCAATTTACCCTACCGTGTTTTCAAACCTGGTGGAAACCCCACGAGGACATGGGGAGTTCATGCAAACCCCCCCCCCCCCACCACCATACGCAGAGCCCTTATTTTCGGAGATGTGAGGCACACATGGTAGCCCCCGCCCCTTAGTTTAGCACTAATTTTAAATTCTGATCAAGTGTCCGTTTTCATTAAGTCCTTAACTGAGGTGGTCTGAATGATTAATTCAGCTAACAGCTCAGTCGTAGTGAAAAAGTGAATTTGGAGTGGGAGACCATGAGGATGGGCGTTTCACATCATCATGGGACACCAGATTGCACCCTGGACTTCGTCAGAAATACTACGATACGAAGAACATGGTGACCCAACCAGGCAGCTGGTACATCATGCTTTCCGGCCTGCGATACCTACCAGCCTGGTAGCTGTACATGGCCACTGCGGACCAGATGGCCATCGCGTCGACATACTCGCTCTCATCCACTGTGGAAGGAAAGCTTTATTTAAACCATGGTGAGTTACAGTTCACGATTTACAGCTCTGTCCATCACCATTTGTAATCTGCTTAATGTGTTCTCTCTAATGTTTACCAAACCATACTCCCCACCAACCTTGAGAGGTGGCTTTTTCCATGGTCTCATACACCCCATCCGGCTCTGGGTCGGGGGGCTGAGCTTTTCCCGCTGCCTCCGTCTCGACCTGATCTGCGTTTCGGATCATTTCTTGCACCTGCCGACCATGGATCAGAGTTCATTCTAGAAGTCAGAGGCTCAGCCATAGCAGAGAGGCCACTTCCCCCTCCCGCCCCACCCAGTGACTGCAGGCACCTGTGCGGATGGGCCCGCTGTCCCCCGTAGCATCTTCAACACCCCTGCGGTCTTCCTGGACTTTGGGACAGGGGTGGATCCTTGACCCATTTGCTTACCGCCGCACTGCTTAAATAAGTACAGGCATTCTTATTTCGAGAAATAAAGGAGACTGAAAGCAGAGAAGCAGTTTATCTTGTATCTTTTTGCAGCTACATTGCCTGCATTACAAGGCTGGTTCATACTGTGGACTTGCCACCACAAGTAGTTGGTGTGACGTAATTTTTGTCACAGACACCAAGTACCACTCAAAATAACCTGGATGGTGTGTTTAGTGATGCAAATGCACCACGTTCGTTCACTGGCCAGGAGAAAAGTAGCATGAAGTGAGAAAGCAGTCGGACCAAAGATTGTATACAAACACCTTTTCTACTCTATATAATCAGAATGATGTTAAAAATGGTCGGCGGATTTGAGGAAAGGTTGGCTGTGGAAGTCTGGAACTGCCGGCATTTATATGATTCTTAGTTATGGGATTATAAAGACTCCCAAATAGCTGCAAACTAAAAATATACTTGCAGCTGCAATGCCATATACCTATGCCCTTGTGTACTGCAAGTACAAAATGCATGCATGGCTAATTTCAGTTAAATACTTTTTAATACAACATCAGTACCTCACTTCATAAATGTGACTTAAGAGCAGCTCTGGGACTGTGGCACGACCTTGTGCACAGTATGAACCAGCCCTAAGCCATTAGCTAATGGATTACGGTCTGATCATTTAGTAGTGATGGACAAAAATGACGCTTCCTGAACTTTGCTGTATTTTTTTACCCCACTTGATGATGCTCTTGGTTTGTTTTGGGGCCTGCTTTGTGCGCCATCTAATGCAGTGTTTCTTAACCCAGTCCTCAGGGAACCCCAGACAGTCCACGTTTTTGCTTCCTCTCAGCTCCCAGCGCACCTGTACCAAGTATTCGGTGTTCCTGATTGGCTGGGAGCTGGGAGGGAGCAAAAACATGCACTGTCTGGGGTTCCCCAAGGACTGGGTTAAGAAACACTGATCTAATGGCGTCAAAAAATACAGCAAAGTTCAGGAAGCCTCATTTTTGTCCATCCCTACATTTCGAGTGGATGGCTGGATAGAGAGGTACCTGGTGTTGCTGCCAGGCTGTCTGCTGCGTCTCTCTCATTCCGCTGTCATTCTCCAGCCACCTCCCGCTGTCTTCACTCATCCCCTGCAACATGTCCTCAAACTGGGCCTTAAGAGTGGCCACTCTCCCAACGGCTGTGGGATCACACACGTGTCACACAACTGACACACGTAAATAGCTTCACCCCAAGCGCAGCGCGAACACGGTAGCTTCCGCAATGAAACATCCCCCACTTCCTTTCTCATGTGGGCCAAAGTTGGACGTTTAGTAGTGATGGACAAAACAACGGTTCATTAACCATTAGTTGTATTTTTTGACCCCACTAGGTGGTGCCCCCTGTTCAAAAAAAGGCCACAGAAGTATGCCTCAAAGCAAACTAAGAGCGCCATCTAGTGGGGTCAAAAAATACAGCAAATGGTTCAAGAAGAGTCATTTTGTGCATCGCTAGGTGTGATCACAGACCATGCAGCTGACTGAGCAATGGCCTGTGGAAGTGGGCATCTGTTACGAGGCCCTTAGTCCAGATCCGTGTAATGATTTGTCCATAAATGGAGGACAGCAAGCCCCTTTATAAGTACCGAAGATTTATGATGATGGATTGATTTACAAATCAGGAGCCCTGGATTACAGCACCAGATCCAGAAGGATGGGAATGAATTTGAAGGTAATACGTTAGCGGACTCCCTAAATACACACACAGGCGAACACAGTCCTCCTATGGTAGATGGTGTGGTACGCACATGCAATTGATTGCCTGCAGGGGGCACTGGTGCACTCCATGTCATGGGAGGTAGCCGCATGCTGGTCATGGAACAGAGCACAAAGTGGTTCATTAGTACGATTATATGTATAATTATACAGATACTACGGTATAATGGAACAGAGTATTGAGTGAATTTACAATTACTGCCATGGTTTAAGAGGAAATAATCATTTCCATCATTAAATGATATACAATCCAATATCAGCACCATGAACACCGATACAGTGTATTTAACACCCTTTGCAAAAACACTTTTGCATGCATCATATAACCGCTATCAAAATTGTAGCTCATTCAAAATCATGCCTGGAAGACAAGTAAAGCTTAAGGTGATTATTCTTCAGTTTATTTCTCTCATTTCCCTTAACTTCCAATCCAATGCATGATCACAGGGGACAGTCCATCAAAGGGCCACTCAAACGATTTAGTCACATAAGCTCCATATGCAGATGCACACAGAGCCTCTGTCAGAAGAGGGTCCCCCTAGTGGCGAGTGGCCTCAGCGCTGCTCTCTGAGAACAACACCCACCTTGTGACGAGGTCTCTCCGGCTCACCGCCGCCCCTCTCAAAATCTGCGGGATAAAGGTGAAGATGTCCGCATGTCAAGCAGCTCGTCAACTTACTTTTGGAGTTAATATGTAGTGATCTCATTAAGTACAAGTTCTTTGGTGGTTTGTTTTTCAGAATGGCTGCATTCGTTTATTTAGCGCTCCCCCTGTTCAAACCTCAGTGAGGTTCCCCCCCCACCCCCAGGTTCTGGTACCTGCAGCGGCCCGGCTGGTCGCCTTCTTATCACCCCCAGACTTCCCGCTATCTGTGAGTCGAGGAAAGAAGAAATGAATGACGAGTAATTGAGAAAGCAAGATGACTGTTCAGAAATAAAGGATAAAATGGGTCCTTCAAAATGTGACTGTAGCTGTATGAAAAAAACTTGGGGGGGGGGGGGAGGGGCATTCATGGGGCAAGCCCCCCTCCAATGAGTCATTGTGGCCCACCCACCCAAACACCACCCATCTGCTTATCCAGCTCCTCCCAGATCTCCTCCACCATCTTCTTCTCAGACAGGACATGAATGCCCAGACACATTCAGGAGGCCCGACCACTTTACATGGGCCCTTGAACACGTAGAATTACATGCAAAATTTGGGTGGTTTGGGAAGGGGAGGGGGAGGGCTACAAGATTGCTAGCTATGCCCGTTTGGGTAATGATGGTGAAAGTTGCAGGAAAAAGGTGTAATAATAATTGTGAAATTTGTTCTTCAGTCAGCAGAGGTGCCAGCAGTAGTACCTTGATGAACATCTCCTAGATTCTTCATAAACTTGTAGACAAGTCCCATTGAAAACTGAATGCAAAGAGGAAAGAGACTTATTACATAAACACACAGAGAGAAACAAGCAGAAAGGGCCATGAAAACGGCAGACCATACAGACAGAGCCAGATCAGCACTGATACATTCAAAACAATTTTTAATTTATATAAGTTTTATATCTAAAAGAGTTGCAAAAACCTTAGATACTGATTTACATTCACCCTGTGTGTATTCTTGTTTTTTTTTTATCTTTCTAAAAGTCATTTGACTTCATCAATTTCAGCAAAAATATACAAGGACAGAAGAAATCATACTTGGTAAAATAATTGCATATATGAATAAAATGGAAAGATCCATACATACAACTTTCAAGTTTTATCATCACGTGTTTCAAGGAACAGAGTCAAATTCCAAGCAACAGAGTCCAATTCTTGCGCTACAGTTGCAGGGGAGGGGACAGTTGCAGGGGGGAAATAAGACAGACAGGAGCGAGATACAGGACAGACAGCAGTGTGATACAGGACAGACAGGAGCGAGATACAGGACGGACAGGAGCGAGATACAGGAGAGACAACAGCGTGATACAGGACAGACAGGAGCGAGATACAGGACGGACAACAGCGAGATACAGGACAGACAGGAGCGTGATACAGGACAGACAGCAGCGTGATACAGGACAGACAGGAGTACGACACAGGACAGACAGGAGTACTACACAGGACAGACAACAGCGAGATACAGGAGAGACAACAGCGTGATACAGGACAGACAGGAGTACGACACAGGACAGACAGCAGCGAGATACAGGACAGACAGCAGGGCAATTAAAGTCATGAATGAAGAAATAAATTAAGCGGAACCATAAATATGCAATTAATTTTCCATGAAAAGGTGGTGCACTGGGGAAGGATGGGCGGATAACCATATGAATGACTTGTGATGGAACAAGCACAGCTTTGACTCCTGCACTGGGCAGGTTTAAGCATATGCTGTCAATATCTGCCAGGTTTAATAATGCAGTACCTATTAAAGTGGTCTCTGATTGACACACACGATAATCCCCCTCAGTGCACCCCTGATGGCCTTTATATCTGCAGTAATGTCAGTAATCCTTTAATGCCACTCAGAGCAGCAGTACAGGCACCTGGTCCGTTCAGTGCCTGTGCTGCCCAAGTCTGCCACCGAGTGGCCGTCTGTTCGAGACTGAAATCGCGCACAGGCGGACATGAGGCCGCCCTCCTGGGCACGTGAGGTGTGAGCTCTGCCTAGTTTTACCTTGGTCACCTGGCCGCTCATCTTCTCCACACTAACCCTCCTTCCGGGGCCAGCGGTGGGTTTCAGCTGCTGCTTCCGATTCCTTGCGAATATCTTCTTCGTCAGCTCAGCCATTCTAAAGGTTAAGAGGGCACGCATGTGTCCTCCTGACAAGCCGGTATGGACATGGTCACGTGACACAAGACGTCAAGATGAACACGAAGGATCCCTTTTACCAATAACCAAGCAGGTTATTTTCACAACCACCTATTTAGAAATACTGCTAGTTTTTCACTTCCTCATCTTGTAGGTAATGAGCTGCTATAGTGATTAATCAGGTTCCAAATAAAGAGCGTGTGTCAGATTTTCCATGAAGCTGGAGATCTCTTAAATGACTTAACTTATGCTACATTTAAACACTTCTCGGGTCATAGCTGATTTTGAAACAACAGTAAATCCCACAGCACCAACCTGGGGTTATTCTTTAGTTCCTGTTGTCCCAGAAGACTGGACCCAGCAATGGCCTTGTCTCTCCAGCGTGCCTGTTCTACAGCGCCGCGCTCCGGTGATGGACGGGACTGCGAGGGTTTGGGAATTTTGGCCGTCAGTTACACTTGTACCAGGGAGGGAATTACTAAGGGTCGTTTTAAAATGACAACACCGTGATTTTGTGCTTTAAAAATATATTGTACGTAATTTGAAGCAGAAAAAATTTTACTTAAGAGAAATAAGCAGAGAAACGGCTACTGTGGATCCAGTATGGTCTGTTAGTAAAGCGGCTCACCACAAAGTCAGGCCGTCTCTCCCAGCTGTCGCCTCCCCCTGCCGCTGTACCCTTCATATCATTGCTCACCCCTGACTTCCACATCTGAGGGGAAGAGGCCAGTTTGCACACATGTGGTATTAACATTGCTGTACATATCCGTGTCTCGTATGATACACATGTGACGTGCTCAGCGTTTCTGGCTTTTACCGCCACAGCAGATCGCCATCAGAACTGGCGTCGCTTGCTGTCAAAAACATACTGACAGGTAAGCAGACCTGCATGTTCACACATTACAGTTAGGGGTTAATTATAATTCTGGCGAAGGTGGATCTAGGATTTTAACTGTAGTTTTTTTTTTTTTTTTTTTTTAATCTAGACTAATTAAATTAAACTGCACCTCCAGCATTTAACTACGATTAATCCCCCCGAAATACATAGATCTTTGTATTTAAAGTATTAAGCTGTGCCCCCGGACCCCCAAACGCTCCCCTTCGCCGTTAGTCATAAACACACAAGAATCATACGCAACAGGCGCCCCTTGAAACAATGCAGCGTGAAAAACGTAAATGTACGTCTATTTATTGAGTAAATTTAATTTTGGACATCAATTCAAATATATGTAGGATATATTTACTTATAAACGGTAAAACTTTCCACGACCCATATAAAAGGTTATTTAAATAACCCTAATAAGTTATTAAAAAAATTTAAGATATTTATAAAAATCAATAAATATATAGAACTTACCATGTCAATTTTTTCTTGGACCACGCACGGTGTTTCTGAGCTAAAGCGAAACTTTAGCCGAGCTTATAAAGTTCGTGCAGACTTTCATAGACGTCCGCACTTCCCTTAGACGCACCGTTACACGTCAAGAGCGGGGACCATCCTTCATGAGAGATTTCTTCACAATACTGTTCACAGAAAAACTCTAGAACCTATAGAAACGTTTTATTGGATTTTTTAGGTTTTAAAAAAGTGCAAATGTAACGACAGGAAAAAAAAAATTCAATTACGAAAGTTCCATGAATAGATTTTATTTAAAATGAAGGAAGGACGATTAAAGGGAAAACGTGCAGATTTTACTGTGATCATACAGGATTTTACTATTACTATCCTGACCAAGGTACAGTAAGGTACAGTAGTGACTGAATAGAAATCAAAGAATTAGCACTTATCTTCTAATATTAAAAAGACTGACCATACACTGGTCAACCGTATCAGCGGTTTTTGAGGAAAAAGTTTATGCTGACTAATTTCGTGAGAAACGTAGTACATGAGGAAACCAGAAATGACAAGAATACACGGAATGTCAGTACGTGGGTATCACCACAAGGGGTCACCAGTAACCATATGTTTAAAATTTTGCGAATTCAAAGCAGCAGCCGACAGATGGTGAAATCTGCGGTACAGACCCGATGGCGTAAAGCCTTATTACCCCACAGACTTTCGGGATTTTTTGTTTTGCGGCTGTGGGAAATTAAGCTAGATGAACAAGCACAACAAATTCTCACGACATACACATGGAAGACGAAAGTTCAAGTCCTTTTACAGATAGAGCTAAATTTAAAATAAAACTGGCTGGTCTGACGGCTGTAAGGAATACGGGAGAAACAAGGATTAGTATATTTAGATGCTTTTGGCTGATTAAGCCAAGAATGATCCACACCACCAGTCAGCAACCATCAAGGCACCAGAAACCTCTTCCACTTCACGGCCCCATGCGAAGTCTGTCAGACATCAGATCAGCTCCTGCTTGCCTGACGTGCCTCTTCCCGCACAAAGTGTGTCATTTCCAGAGCAGGCAGACTGGTTCTGAGGTAGAGTGTCGATGCTTCTCGTCCCCACTGTCCTACACCGGTGGCAGTAGATATTTTGGTGTATACAAAGACTCTCCTTTGGCTATTGACTGGGACGACACACATTCCTGCCTTTGTCCCACCCCCCCCCCCCCCATCGGGGTGAGGCAG
>JAODLC010000053.1:127230-139645 GCA_026781145.1 Hippopotamyrus pictus | reverse complement strand
CACACATTCCTGCCTTTGTCCCCCCCCCCCCCCCCCATCGGGGTGAGGCAGAGGCCAAGCCCGCCTGTTCCTAGGGACCCACGCGTCACATGTCCGAGAAGCTGGCGTCATCCGCCTCCTCTGAGCTAGGCCCGCCCCCCGCGCCCCCCGTGCCGTCACAGGTAGCCGCCGAGGCACAGAAGCAGCAGTGCGTGCACAGTCAGCAGGTACAGCGTGGCCAGCAGCGGCGTGCGCTGACGCGAGCAGAACGTCACCCGCAGGATCCGCGCGAGGCCCGGGCTGCTGCTCCGCGTCTGAGGAAGGAGAGCAAATACAACTTAACGCTTAGAGTGAACATCACCACGACTCCTTTGCTAAAGTGTACAGATGTGACAATGATTGTGGCTACTCTGCTTTCTGTGACTCATGTGAAGAGAATGACCCTCACCCGTGTAACAGCGCCCCCTGGTGGCTCGATAAGAACTGCAGTTTCTGAGAAATTCCCATCGTGCCCAGGCCGCCATTCACTGGACGTTTGCCTAAACAGAGCCGGCAGTGTTTGGGGGAAGGGGGGGGTGGGTAACAGCTGTAAGTGCACAGTCAGTAGATGAGTTCACAGTTGGGAATACGATATTCTCGGCCACTGCTGCAGTGTTTCCTCTACCACCAAGGGTAGGTACGGTGTGGAGACTCATACCTTTTGAGGCGGTCCTGCATGGCGGATAGCTGCTCCTCCACCGCCAGTCTCTGCTCCTGCTCTTCATCCAGCCTGAGAGAAAATGAGGCATGAAGGGCTGAACTATCCTGTGATGATCTGGCAATTAAGCCTGAACTTGAGTCGACCACACAGACAGCTGAGAGGGAGTGGGGATGCTTCAGACCTTCTCTGCAGTTCCTTGAGCTCTGCCCTGTACCCCCCGGAAGGCTGGCTTCGCTCCTGTGGGGCACCGGGAGCGCTGTCCACCTCCTGCATGCCCTACAGAGCAAAGAGGAACAAACCGCAGGCCTGAAGGAAGGAGGCGAAAATGCCACACAGAACATGACTGTCTTTATGCAAATCAATCATCCATCCCACAGAGTACCACAAACTTCCGGAAACTACCATTAATAGCAGGCGGAATGGAAGTGTAGAGGCAGCTACAAATTTTCATGACGGGAGCAACACTGAGCAAAGCAGGTAATGACGCTCCGAAAGTCCAACCTTCCTCTTATCCTCCTGCAGTTCCTGGAGCTGCCTCTGGAGGGCGCTGCAGCGACTCTGTGAGTCCCCCAGCCGCCGAGCGCTGCCTCGTAGCTGGGCAGCCAGCTGCTGCTTCTCCTCGTATACCTGCGAGAGCTGGGGGCAGAAGGGTGCAGGCCGGGGATGAGAAACTGGGCATGTCAACTTCAAGACACCATAGCAGCAAAGTGTACTTGACCGTATTTGTGTTCTCATGTACCCATTTTACATCATCTTCCACTGCCGAAGACCAATTCCAATACCAAGAACTGAAGTACAGAGGACGGAAAAAATCCTCAGATGTTGTTCTTGCCCCGCCCCGAATATCAATGATACATTGGTTGCATCCTCGTCAAACGAGACCAATCTCTTGATTCATTGCACCCAAAATTCTCTTTCGGATGGCAAGTTAGTAAAATTGGCCTTGCCAAGACCACGAGTACAATCTTTGCATTCCTGATATTGAGAAACACCCATGGTCCACAGGCAGCAGGTTGGACTGAGAGGGAACAAGAGCGCAGAAAGAATACGGACACCAGAAACATCAGCATTTACCTTGTTGCCGAGCTCTGTGATCTTCACTTCCTTTGAATGGAGTTCCCTCAGCATATCATTCAGCTGCCCACTGTCGGCATGCAGGACCTGGCCTTCGGACGACAGGTCTGTCCTAGGAGATGCCTGAACACAAAAAAACGAAAAAAACAAACATAATACCATGGATGCAGCTCGCAAACGGCAATACCTTAATATCCTAAAAATATGCCAATTTTATTTAATTAGATAAGAGATGAGAGTGACAGCTGATTACCTCTCTCTGGTACTGTTCCGCTGAGACCTTGGGGCATACGGCCCTCGCCTCCTCCAACATCGCACTGAGCTGCTGGACTTGCTCATCCCGGTCCATGAGAGTTGCCAGGGTCTGCTGTTTCAGGACTTTGGCATGGGCCTGCCATTCTTCACACTCCAGCCTGAGGGCGCCAGAGAGCCCCAATGAAAACTATCACGCTACACAGTACAAATCTTAACTCAGTGCTGCTTTAACACAATCATAACAGAGGACACAGAAAACATCGAGTAAGCATAATGCTAAATGAAGACCAGTGACGGACCTGAGAGCCTCCAGCTGCTCGTCCTTCTCCTGTATCTCTCTCAGCATCCTCTGTTCTTCCTCGCTCTTCTCTCTCTCCATCCTGTCCTCCCTCTGAAGAGCCTCCTCAGCCGTCCTCTTCTCCTCCACCAGCTCCCCCATAACTCTGGCCTTCTCCGAAGCTTCCTGTCTCAACCGGGAAACTTCTGACCGCTGCAGATTCAGCTGTTCAAGCTGCATGACCAGGAAGGTGTGTATAAGAAACGAAAAGAAAAAAAGCATTAAAATCAAGCATTGATTTAATACAAGTTGTTTGACATAAGTTGTTTTAATATAGGGAAGACATCCATGTTGATGTGATAGCCATCTGCAGCACTGTTAGCACAAAGCTCGCTATCCCATTGAGGAGGAGGAAGTGGTAGGGTAGAGATCTGCACAGGTACGGTCTGCTAAATAAACTCTGACTGCCCACAGTGCAAAAACCTCTTACCAGTCTTTCCCTGTCGTTTTGCAAGGCTGATAATGCGTTCTTCAGTGCCCACACTTCCCCAGATGCACCAGCAGGGGGCGACGACGACAGGGGCTGCGCAGCCATCCTGCCGGTCTCTTCCAGTCGTAGACGCAGCTCCTGTGCCTCGTTCAGGGCCTGGTCCCGCGAGTCCTGCAGGGACGCCATGGCCTGTCCAAAGGACTGGTTCTCGGCCCGGAGCCGTGAGGACAGCTCTCTCTCCTCCAACAGCTTCTGCTCCATCTCCACCAGGTCCCGCGCCAGCTCAGCCACCCTCTCCTCGGCCGTCTCCGCCTGCGTACGCAGCACACCGCCCTCCCACTGCAGCTCGCTCAGCTCCTTGCTCCGGTCCTTGTTCCCCTCGCGTTCGGCACGCAGAGCCTCCTCCAAGGCAGCTACCTGCTTCTGTGAGGCCTCCATCTGCTCCCTCAGCTTCTCCACCACGCCCCCCTCCTCCTTCCTGTCCCCTCCGGCCGCCTGACTCAGGGTTTCCCTCTCCACCCTTCCCCCCGCCTCCTGAATCTTGCCCTGCATCTCGGCACACTCCCTCTCCAGCGCAGCGATACGCTCCATCTGCGCAGCCAGCAGCTGCTTCTGCTGGCTGTCCTTCATGCTGAGCACGCTGGTCAGGTCGTCGCGGTAGCGGCGCAGCTGCGCAGACAGCTTGGCCTTCTCAGCATTGAGGTCGTCCGTCTGCGCCAGCAACCCCCTCAGTTCCTCCTTCAAGCTGTTGTTTTCCGCTGCTGCCTCCTGGATCAGGGAGTCCTTCTCCACAATCACCTGAGTGGGTCAAGACAGTGATCATCATGACTGTTGTACCGGACAGCGTTTAACTGGGCTGTCAACTTCATTTGTCATCTGAGAAGTTGCCTGATTAAATTTCAACATAATATGTATTTTGAGTTGACTGGGGAGAACGTTAATCTAGACCTGCTAGTCGAAAAGACTTCGTAGGAACAAAACCTGAGGATGACAGCAACTGCCCTCACCTGTAGGTGGCGCTCTTCCAGCTGTTTATACTGGCCGAGCACCCGATCTCGATCATCCTGCAGCGAGCCCATGGCCTTGGTGAAGGCCTCCAGTCGGGCCGTGCTGCGGCTGCTCTCCTCGCTGGCCGTCCGCGCCCGCTCCTCCAGGCTCCTCGCTTCCTCCCTCCAGCGCTCCAGCTCTTTCTCTGCCTCCTGGGCTCGTCCTTCTGCCTCCCGTCTGGCCTCGTCGGCTGCCTGGGGGGAATTGGGAGGGGAGGACGGAATAACATTAAGCAACTATATCAAGACAAAAGTTGGCATGTTCCATATTAATTCTGCGATTAGGCCATCATCATCTGATATATCCACATACTTTTCACATGCGCAGACACATGCAGAGAGCGTCAGCTGCCACAGCACAGAGCATGCGATTTAAGAAGCAAATTAAAAAACTGAAAACGGGAAAAGTGTCCAACGGCACACCTGCGCCACAGCCAGCTCCCTCTCGCCCAGCAACTCCACCTCCCTCTTCTCCTTCCCCTCGAGTTCCGCCTGCAGGGCCTCCGTCAGCATCTTAGAGGAGCGCAGGTCAGTCTCCAGCTGCTCTAGGCTCAAGGCCAGTCGCCTCTCCTCAGCCTCTCGCTCCCTTAGCTTTGCCCGAGCCTCCTCCATCTCGTGCTGCAGCTCCCCTACTGCCCCCTCCAGGGCCTGGGCTCTGTGACGAAGCCCCTCTGCCTCAGCCTCCCGGGATGTCAGTGAGCTATTCTTCTGTGCCAAAGATTCTTCCACCAGGTTCAGGGCCTCCTGCAGAGCTTCTCGCTGATTTTCCAGAGCAGACTGGCTCTCTTCGTGAGCTCTCTCCTGCTCTTCACATCTGTGCCGCCAATCTGCCTCAGATTTTTGCATTCTGGAAAAAAGACGACACACCGGATAAAAACTCTGAAAAATCTTTTATTTAAAAATGATACGATACAAAAAATTGCGTCAACATCACAACCAGCCTACCTCTCCAGCGTGAGCAGAAGTTCTTCCCGAAGGGCCGTCTCCTTTTGTAGCTGCTCTCCGAGATCCCGAGCTCGTGTTTCTGCTTCACGCAACTCCGCTTCCTTTCCCTGGAGGGCGCTGTGGAAGCGACTTTCCCACTGCCGCGCCTCATCCAGCACGCGGTCTCTATCGTCCTGCAGAGACGACATGGAGCGCGAGAAGGCAGCCAGCCGTGCCAGCGACTCGTCCAGCCGCGACTGCATGTCCTGGGCCTGCCGCTCTCTGGTCTCTGCCAACAGACGCGCCTCTACAACTGCCCTCTCCTCACGTTCCTTCTCTTTCTGGAGGTCCTCCACTATTCTCTCGGTCTGCTTGAGCTCTGCCCCCAGCCGCAGCCTCACGGCATCCAGCGTCCTCTCTGCCTCAGCTCTGCTCTCAGCTTCTCGTCGCGCAGATCGTTCCTCGGCAGTCCGTTTTTCCGCTTGTGCTCTCCCGACCTCACTCAATGCATCATCTAGACGCATTCTGTAAGATGACAGCTCGGCTTCCAGTTTCTTCAGCTCCTCCGCAGCCTTTGTGGCCTCGAAACAGGAAGCAGATAATTCGCGTTTTGCCTCATCCCTGGCTATCTGCAAAGCTTTGACCTCTTTCTCCTGCTCGCTAATCTTCTCCTGGTATTTGATGCAGTCTTTCTGCATCTGGCGCACCTCCAGCTGTTTTTCCCTCAGCAGCTCCTCCAACTGGCGTGCACGACTTTGACTACCCTCCTTGCCCCTTTGTGCAGACTTCAACTTCTGCTCAAGTTCCCTCTGCCTTCCCACCTCTGCTTCAGCTTCAGCCCTCTCCCTCTGGGCTTGCCTCATGTCTTCCTCCAACCGAGCTGCACGGTCCCTCTCGCTTTTTGCCTGGGCCTCAAATTCTGCCCGCTCACTCTCGAGCTTTTCAAGCGACCGCTGTAGCTCCACCAGACGCTCGCGACCGTCAGCAGCTTCCTGCTGGTAACCGGCAATGCTGCCATTCAGCTGTGCCATCTGGTTCATAAGCTGTTCTTCAAGATCATCCTTTTCAGTTTCCAGACGGGCTTGTACTTCCTGGTACTTTACTTCCCATTTAGCCATCTCATCCTTCAAGCTCTCCTCATTCATGTTCCTCTCTTGCAACTGCTGCTGAAGAGAAGCCAGCTGTTCATTCAGCTCATCCTCCCGTGCACGCCTCAATTCCTTCTCTGTTTCAAGGGCTTCATCCATGTCCCTGATTCTCTTCTGCATACTATCTTCGGTAGTTTCAGAAGCTTTCATCTCTGATATCTCCAGTGCAGAATCAAGGACTAATGCTACTGTTTCATGTTCCTCTGCTTGACTTTTCAGTTTCTGACTAGTTTGAGTCAACAAAATGCTGGATTGCTGGACTGTCACAGTTTCTTCTACAAAGGTTTCAGAGTCTGAACCTCCAACAGCGCTATGAATAATACCTTTCTCCATTTCCTGGGCCAACTTCTTTCTTAACTCTGCAGATTCCTGTTTCAGTAAGTCTCTCTCTGACCTAGTGGCATCCAAATCAGCTCTCATTGTCTCAAGCTCCTCTTTTGCTCTGTCAAACAATTCTTTCTGCTTCATATACTCCACTTCTGCACCATCTCCTTTCCTCTCCTCCTTCTCTCTCAGCTTCTCATTTTCCTCTTCTAGATCCATAATTTTCTGCTGCTTAGCCTTAGCAAACTTCCTCATTTTGTCTTTGACGGTCTCAACCTCCTTTTGGGCTTCCTCTGCCAGTCTCTCTGCCTCCTTTCTGGCCACTTCATGAGTCCTCATCTTTGTTACCAAGTCCTGTCTCTCCTGACGGGCAGCTTCCAGCACCCGTTGCACACGCTCTGCCTCATCACTAACATTTTCATAGGACTTCAAAAGTGTTTCATACTCTTCTTTCATCCCTTGCACTTTTTCTTCCCACTCACGGGCCACTAGAGCCACCTGCTCCTTTGCAAGGGTCACCTCCTTCTTGTACTCCTCCTTCTCTGTCAGCACTCCCTCCATAGCTAACTTGAGACTCTCACAGGATGCGCCTAAGCCCTGGTTCTCTAGAAGGGTCTTATCAACCTCTGCAATAAGCTTCTCCCTTTCCATTCTCAGCTTCACCAGCTCTGCCTCCCCAGCCTCTAGCCTTGTCTGCATCTCTGCCTTGTGCTTCACCAACAGAGAGATTTCATCCTTCTGCATCTTGTTTTCTTTCAGTGCATCCTTGCGGGAAATTAATGCAGCTTGTAGCTTACGCTGGAGCTGTTGGAGCCTCGACTCATCAATCTTCTCCTCTTCCTTCCTGCCTTCCTCCTCAGCTTCTAGCTTCTGACTCTTTTCTTTCTCAGCCTTCAGGCTCTCTTGAAGGGAAACTATCAACTGGTCCTTCTCTGACACAGTCTCTTGCATCACTTGGAGAAGGGAGTTCTGTTCACTTAGCTGCTGACTCAGCTCCAGAATCTCATTGTTCTTACAGCTGAGAAACTGCCTGAACTCCTCCACCTCAGCCTGCAGCTGAGTGATAGGAGAATCTAATCCATCCCTTCCCCCGTGTGTTTCTAAAGCTGTTGCCGCTTCCAACTCTGCCTTCAACATCTCAGCCTGAGCCTCGGCCTGTCTGCATTTTTCCCTCAGGTCAGTGATTTCTAAAGACAGCGTATTTATCTGCCACTCCTTTTCTCTTAGAAGCTCCAACTCCTTGCTCAGCTCCAGAAGCTCAGACTCCCTCAGAGCCAGGCATTTTTGGCTGCATTGCAATTGCCTTTCCAGCTCCAGATGAGCTGCCTGCTCAGCCTGAACCTCTTCCCTGAGAGCCTTTAGTTCATCATCTCCAGCATCAGGAGCTCCTGACAAAGGTGGCTGTGTACTGTGACTGGACTTTTCTGGGTCAGTCTCAGACTCTGGAGCTACAAAGTCAACCCAGTTCTCCTGACCCCAGTCACCCCCACTTTGTTGAACTGGTTTTTCTGTGGCCTCCTTTTGAGGCTCGAGCTCTGGCTCTTTTCCCAAATTAACCTGCACGTTCTGTGCCTTCATCTCTTCTAGCTCTTTAAGTTGATTCAGAAGTCTATCCCGTTCCATGCCCTGCTCCTCAAAGCGACCCAACAGGCCATTGTACTCCTCCTTCTGCTGCTTGAGCTGCTCTCTGTGATGGCGGTCCTTCTCCTTTGCTTTGCGGATGGTTTCCTTCCGTGACTCAAGAGACTCCTGGAGCTTCTTCTGCAGTGTGTCATGTTCAGACTCTAGGGATGATAGCTGGGATTGGAGCAAAGCCATTTCTTGCTCAGCTTTTTCTCTGTTTAGCTGTTCATCATTAGAGTGCTGAGATTTCACATGATCAACTTCCTCAATTTGTCTCTGATTTTCTGCAAGCACCTGAGTCAAATTCCTATCCTTCTCAGCAATCTTCTGTTCAAGCATTTTAAAGGATTCTTCTTTGGCTTTCAACTTATGATTGGCTTCCTCTAATGCATTTTCTAACCTCAACAGCTCTTGATTTCTTATCCGCTCTTCCTCTTCTTTTGCATCAGGGCCTGAAACATCCAAAAAGCTTTTCTCTTCGCTTGCCTCACCTTGCTCTTTTACTCTTTCTGCTTCCTTCTCAAATGCCTCAACCTTTTTCATTAGTTCCTTGCGTTGCACAAGAGCTGCTTGGAGTTTTCTCTTCATCTGATCTCCCTCCTTTTTCATTGCAGCCACTTGAGAGCTCAGGTCCTGCTTTTCCTTCTGCAGACTTCTGAGTTCATCTTCTGAAGTAATGCCTCTACTATCCTGCTCTTCCATGGCCCTCTTGAGCTCAAGCACTTGTTCATTCAATTTCGCAACCTCGCTGCTTACCAAGAACTTCTCCTCTCCTGCCTGAAGGAGTTTTGCACTCATTGCATTGTTGAGTTCCATCATCTCCTGCTCCTTCTGGGAAAGGCATAGTTGCAGATCCTCTAGATCTTGAAGTTTAGTTTCAGAGTCCCTCAGCTTCTGCTCCAGCTCAAAAGCAGCCTGGTTCTTTTCATCCAGTTGGGCATTGAGTGTTCTGATTTTAGTCTCTTGCTCAGCAATGTAGTGCTGGACCTTATCCATGTCAGCCTGCAAAGTTTCAATCTTCTGGTCTTTGCAACAGGCTGCAGTCTGAAGGCTACATAACTGTTCCTGAAGCATGCTGTTTTCCACACTCTGACTCCTCTGCTGGGCAACCTCCTGCAACTCGGACCTAGCTGCCTGCAGGGCTTCCTCATACTCCTGTACTCGAATTTCTGCAGCCTCCTTGGCCACCCTCAGTAATTGCTCTTCCTCTTGAAGCCTGTGGACCCTCACCTGTGAGTCTGAAGCATCTTCTCTGAGTCGCTGGAGCTCAGCCAGCAGCTCACTGTATTTATTCTGCAGCTCCTCTGCTAGAGCCTGGGCAAAGGCTTGGTTGGCAGTCGGGTTGTCCTGCTGGGTGACGGTGACATGAACAGTCTCATGGATAACAACCGAAGACGACTGCAGACGGACCGAAGAGGCAGTTGAGATACCGGGCCCTTCAATGGTCTGTTCCCAGGGCTGATGGGCAAGCTGATCAAAATCCTGCAATGAGGAATTCCACTCCAGGACACCCTCCTGGTTCCCAGCTTCCAGGAGTGTCCAGCTGCTCTGAGCCACTTCGGAGTCCGTGCTCGTTACCATCTCGTCTGAGGAAGTCCCTTTTATTTCCCTCTCCTCTGGAGATTCAGGCTGTAGGCTAATGAGTTCTGGGCTGCCCTCTGTACAAACAGAGCGTGATAAGGCTGAGCCTCCCTCTCCATCAGAACCCTTAAAAAGAGGGAGGGAGAGAAAGAATGGGACGATTATTCCAGATGACAGACTTACTTTGCTCCATCTTTTGTAGTTGTGTCCAGTGTCTTTGCCTTGTCACATTTAAAAGAACCAATTAAATATTTACGATTTTTCAAAATGAAACACACCGGCTCTGGCAAGTCCGAGGCCTCAACAGCTTCTTCTAGTTCTAAGAAAAAAGAAAAGAAATAGGTCCAAGTTAGGAAGCATCCGGAAAATTCACATCATTCTTAGGCTGCAAAACTCCACACCTTCACAGTGCCATATTCACAAACACCTTCTCCATTTAAATGCAAAGTTCTTGAAATAACAGACCTGTGACTCTACCTTCAAGTTGAGTCCGGCTGACAGGTGCTTGAGATGACTGACCCACATCCTGAAAGAAGGCAAAATAAATGTGACGTCACTTGCTAAAACCGAACATAGGAACATACCCTGATCAAAGTAGCACATATTTATACTGCCCTGTTTGGCTCAAACTTGAACAGATCGTCGGGGACACATTCCCAAGGCTATAGCTCTGGTTTTTAAGACCAGTCGATGTGGCAACAGAACCCAGCTGGCCCGATATCGATCAGCAGAGAGGGACCTGCAGACGTCCACAAAAGCTACCAGGGCTAGTATGCTGGGTAGGTAAACTGCAAGATTCACTTCAACCTATGTGTTAAGAGTTTGGGGCTATCCCTTAGCAACCTATGTGTTAAGAGAATGGGGCTATCCCTTAGCAACCTATGTGTCAAGAGAATGGGGCTATCCCTTAGCAACCTATGTGTCAAGAGAATGGGGCTATCCCTTAGCAACCTATATGTTAAGAGAATAGGGCTATCCCTTAGCAACCTAAGAAAAAAAGACAAGACCCACCGTAACCCCCACCCCAATAGGATAAGACTGTTAAAGTCCAATGGTGCTCGATCTACAAGCTGCTCTGAAGGCCCACATAGGAAATGGCTAAGAAGAACTTCAGGGTCTGTGCCTCATCTGATTCTTGTTGCACCAAAGCATATCCCAGACCCTGATACCCTGCCCCAGCCCTACTGTCCTTCATCTAAGGCTCCCTTTCGATTTTTGGTGTCCTACGCTGATACTGAAACCTCACCGTTTTTCCCTGCTGCCTTTGTTAAGCCGGTCTCCACTCCCACCACCAACTGAAATCCTCATTCACTTCTCCTACCTCTGTCTTCTCCTACCCATTACAGCCACGGTGACGTCGATGTCAAAAACTAACATTTCCCTTTGGCAAAATGTTCATGACAATGGCAGAATGTTCTACTGATCTACCAGGGGTTTACACCTACAGTGTGCATTAAATAGCAGGGGCAAGATGAGCCAATCAAAGCACATCATACTTGCCGTGGAGATTAGGAGACAGTGAAATCAGTCCAAGCTTGACAAACCAGTTTTTCCTAGGTGCACAAAAAGCTAGACTCTCCCTACTTCCCGTTAACCCACTATGGACAAGGGGTAGCTCACCTGCAACTTAACACATAACACACCGTAACTAAGGCTACTGGTGCTGCTCTATGTGCTATTATCATCTACTATGCTTGTCCATTAACGTATCAATGCATGGGTGACATCGTGGATGTGACACACAAAGTGTAACATCGTGGGTGCAGACTTCAGTCTGCCACCCTACACAGGACGGCATAGAGAACTGACTCATCTAGCCTTCTTTCTTTCATTTCTTTGTTGTTCCTTTTCCCCGTTTATTGTATTATTCCATCTCAATGATGTTACAATGCATCACAACGCACCCACATGAAACGCCTCGGGGCGAGACTGTTGTGGCACCAAACTGAACTGAATTTAAGTTTGCTGAGCAAGACACGATCATACATTTGTAACAATTTCATAAACTTATACCATGGTATATATTTTTATATATTTGTTTCAGAATTAAACTTTTTTAATTAAATGGATGTTGGATTATGTCAGATTGTAATCTCCTGAATTTGTGATCTGAAGTCAAAATATACACATAAAAAAAAATAATGCAGTTTGGAACAGATGCAGACACTGAAAATTATGGAAGTTCGCTCCCGCCACATCAAATGAAAAGTCCTTCAGAGATACCAAGTTATATGTATGAGATCGTAAGTAACACTTTGGAGATAAGTTATATGTATGAGATGGCATCTCCAAAGTGTTACCAAGTTATATGTATGAGATGGCATCTCCAAAGTGTTACTAAGTTACATGTATGAGACAGTAACACTTTGGAGACACCAAGTCATACATATAACTTGGTCAGATACCAAGTCATTATCAGAAATTCTGAGATACAAACATGCTTCTGTAGCTTCAATACAGCGAGTTTGTGTGCATGACAAAGCGACTGGTGTAAGATCTCAATTTTAAATTAGTATCTCAATTATTCTGCATTTAACGTAGCAAAAATACTTCCATAGAAAATACATAATAAGAAGGTACATTGCTTTGATCCCAGAAATCTTATCAAAATCTTGAGTATGTGAAGATGACTAAATAGTGTAACTACAACATTCAGCTGGATATTTATAAGTGGAAAAACCTAACTTGTGAAGACCTATTTTTCAACAGGGGGCTTTTTTCACCAAAGACATAGGGGCTCTCCTGTGTATGCATGAGTTATTCACACCTGGTCTAGGTGAGACAACAAACCCCCCCCCACCAAAGGGGCCCAAGTGACCAATCAGCGATTCACACCACCCCCCCACTTCCAAGCAACACAAAAAAGAATTCAACAAGAGAGGCAATAGAAATTTTTCATTTTAGAAACATTTATTGCATTTTGGTTAGCTGCCTCGACTGCTGCAAAAAAACTTTTAGTTCAACGATGGAAACCTCCGCATGACATCTCTATTA
>JAODLC010000053.1:98957-127130 GCA_026781145.1 Hippopotamyrus pictus | reverse complement strand
CACACGGCAGCTGGAGCCTGCCCCGGGCAGCATAGGGTACACCTGGGATGAGATGCCAGTCAATATCCAGGGACCAGTAATTGTTTAACACCATTTCTTGTTTGATGTAAATTGTATGCTACTTTGAAAACAAATAAAAACACCGAATTGCAATAAATTCTCCATTAAGTTGGCGAAAAAGTCAAAAAAAAAAAAAGAAACATTTATTGCAAAAAAGCAAACTGTACAAAAATTAGGTTCAAATGGTTTTACAATATAGTTTCTATAAACAGTTCATGTAATTGCCTATAGAAACCAAATGCGATTTATACAAACATCCTGTTCACTTCTTGTGCCACCTTTCAAAGCAGTTCCTTGTTAGCTGCAGGCAGAGGGCAGCGTCACACGCCTGTTCTGCATACAAGCCCTGCCACCGTACCATGCTACTCTGACGACACCCGGGGTGACCGGCTTCACTGGCACTGCTTCCTGACCAGAATGACACCGTTGCGAACATTCCATTGTGCACGATAAGCTCCTCCATGAAGTTCTTGCAGATCATCAGCTTCTGCTGTACAAGTGCTGACAGCTCTATAAGCATTAGTGGCAGCAATGTCCAGGAGATGGACATTCCAGGAGTGTCAGATGGACAAGGAAACACCTTTCTGTACCATTTCGTAGCCTGATGTCGTGCTGAATAGTACTGGATGAGTTGATCTGAATGGTCAACACCAGCCATATGAGCATTATACTCAATAACTGGAGATGGACTAGGAAAAGTCTTTCACGTCCACATCATCTTTGGACTTCACTCTTCTCTGTACTTTGCCGCCTTTGTAAGCGCCGTGGATGGTGGAGCAGACTGACACTTCCAGTGTGTCCATCCACTTCACGAAAACTGCTGGACCTTCCCTGATCCACCTGAACGGCGGAAGGAGGAGACTTCTTGGTCAAAGCTTTCGACATGGGGTGAGGGCAGCCCATCCTGTTGTTTGTGTCCCACAAGCCCCCGCATTTTATGATAGCAAGTATGTAAAAGCTTTGGGCTGGTATAAAAATTGTCCATGCACACATGATATTCACATCCCAGGTAGTGACATTACAGTGCCATATGAAAGTCCTTCCCCTGACTAGAAGTCAGTCTTTCCTGTGTATGCAGAAAAATCTACAGTGTACCCGTCCCTAGAGTCAGCAAGAACGAACAGCTTGAATCCCCATTTGGTCGTCTTTTCCCTTAATGTCTTGTGTCATCCCAGTCTTTGCCTTAGTTGGTATCATTCTTTCGTCTTCAGCGAGGTTCCTGTGTGGATGGCAGAAGGCTCTGCGGGCATCCTGGATCATGGTCATGGGAGGTTTCACCTGGAAGAAGCCATCTTGCTGGAGCATTCCATGCTTCTGGTCATTGTCATGGTGCTCATTAGGATCACTCACGTGAACGTTTCATGACATTGTCATGTACCTGTCCCTGCTCATAACTCCTTAGGGAAGTATCTGTGAAGGTGTTCTGTCACCTGTACTTCTTTATATGGTCTAACTTCACCATGACCATGTAAATGGAGACACCTCGACACAAACATCAGTCCATTTGTAATTCTTCCCGTTTGCCATGTGCCTGGCGGAATGTTGGTTAGTGTTCTTGTATAGTGTCTTTACAGCATCTGCGCTGAAAAACAGCCTGAACAAATCTAGCGGTTTGTGGCGAGCCGCTGAACTTTGCTGCACTCCAGGTGGTCGGGCAGCCCTGAACATCAGTGCCAGCGGATCCACTTCGTCGTCTTCTTCGGAGTTCCATGATAAGCTAGGCAGAGGGGCCTGTGGAGCAGGGCAATGGTGCCATCGCTTTGCAAGAGTCCAGAAAGTAAAAATCCAGACCAGGATTTTGATTCAACCAACCAGTTTTTTCAGTCTTATATGACTGACTCTTTACGCTCACCTGAGAGAGGCTGGTTACAAAGACAACAACACACAGTGTACCCAAGCCAAAACTTAATATTAGATACAATACGCACTTTCACTACCAAATATTATGCATCACTAATATTTATATGTAAAGTCTGCAACTGTAAAGGGGATTACTGTATATAGTTTGCTATATATTTAAGGTTTTAAGTTAATATATTGTTCAATTTGAAGTTCAAAATAATATTTTAAAAGTTATTTAATGTTGTCGGTCTTCGTTTTGTGCTTTTTAAAATTTATTTTAAAAGTACCAGTTCACTCCATTGTTTTAAAAGTATCATTTTTAGCACCATAATCGGAAACCCCCCCCCCCAAATTATACCCAGCGGTAGCATTCACACCGCATGCCATCTTCTCGGAGTGAAATGTGTGCTCAGTAAATTTAGTTTCAGCTCACATCACCTTTAATCCTGGTGATGGAGGGAAATCTGGACTGGCTCACACTCACTGCAACAAGGGTAATTACCATGTAGTATCGTGTATTTACCGTGCGAATACATTGCAAATACATGGCAATGCAGCTATTTATAATAGGCTCGATTTTCCAATCGAGCACTTACGCCAAAAAAGTGCTTAAAAGGTTAGGCCCTCTTGAGTTAAGCGTATTCCCCCGATCAGCGTGGACACACCCACTGCACTAAACCCGAAAGACAACGCGGCCATGCAAGAAGTATTATTTCTCCATCAAGCAAGAAAACAGGGGCTACGCCCTCGATGATTTTGGCAGCTTTTTGGAGGAGGTTTTGTGAACCTCACTGAAAACCACGGAAACACTTTTACTTTGAACATGAAAGCATGGCAGTAGCTTGCTGCGGTTATAATCCGTCATTCTTAGAAATATGAAAAATCCTTCGACAAAAAATGAAATGTTACAATGAAAAACAGTATTTGAATTTTGTGCAGAGCACACTAAAATTGTCATTTGTAGCTCTGATTTAATCCCTCAACCATTTTCACCAAACAGACACTACCGTTGCAGTTTTTAAGATCAAATAACACAGAACCAGATAAAACGTTTTTACACCTTTCAGCTTTACTGAAAGTAACCCACAACAGACAATTAGCATAATAAGATGCACATTCGACTCTTCATTTGTTTTGTATTGTCACTCGTTTTACTCCGCAACCAATTAATGACAGTCTGTTGTCAATTTGAAAAGTGAGAAAAACTTGATATATTACGGTAATGAGCTTGTGAGAATGACCCACACTGTAGTCCAAACAAACCTATACGCCACAGAATAGCCTCTGATGCATTATACCAAACCAGTTTCTGGTCCTGTCACTAAAAACCCATACATCTATCATTAAACACGAGGGTTCAGCGTCTTCGTCTGTCCCACTCTCGCAGGATATGCAGTGCGGCTTAACACTGCGAGGATACACTACATCCTTAGAACCCATTCCATTTCTCATTTTAAAGGAACAAAAATATGTATTAATAAATTAATAAATACAAAAATAAAATAAATTGACCAGTCATTTAGCCTAATTGATTCATCTACTAGGTGTGTTGACAAGGCAGATATCACTTGAAACCTGCCTAATAGTATTATGATTGTATACACTTAAATATTTTTATATGCTATTATATAATTCTTATACAATTCTGATATACAAATTAATAAAATGAATTTTGGATTGTAACATTTACTTCCAGATGTATAATTAATGTAAAAACTTCTGTTCTGTTAAAAGATCGGCTACGTTTGGTAGTATAGCACACTTAAGTGGGCAGCAGTGTGTGCTTAAGCGTTATTTATACGAGACAAGCACAAATTTTGGTTTCTCGCCACCCAGTGTGTCAATCGCCTAACTGCACTTAAACCCCACATTAAGTCAATGGGAGGATAGACTTAAGTCAAAAAAGCGCACATCTACAAGTCATCCCCAGCGTGAACAAAGTTGCTTAAGGTGAGCGCAGTACTTCACGGCCCTGATTTACGCGAAACGAAGTTTGCCAGTTTGCCAATTTAACCTAATTTTGAAAACTAGAATATGTCGGACAACTGACATCAGACGACAGATGAATGTTTTAGTCAGTGTTTTTTTTTTTTCCGTGATTCCAAAAAAAGATTCCGATAAATTATAAACTGATACAGACTGCAAAGTTTGTCAAGGCTGTACACAAGGAACAATATACCTTATCACCATATTATCTCCATATTATTTAGCCAAGACAGAATGGGATCCCGCCCTGACCACTTACACGGCTCCTTGTAGGGACACCCCTTACCTGCAGCATGTCGATTGGCTGCTCGGACTGTTGTATGAGGGTTTCTGACTCCGCCCCCTCTGACGCGGCCCCAGCCGGCTCTCCTGGAAAGTCATTCATTTTGAATAGGTGTCACCCAGCTGGCACTGCACCATCGGCAAATGCAGTGAGCAGGACGAGGTCCTCGTCCGTGCCGCATGGGCCCGCATGCAGCTGCTTACCCTGCAGGGCATCCATCCTCAGCAGCCGAGCCTCCAGGGCACGTAGGATCGCTCCACACTGGGCAGAGTCCCTGGGCAAAGTGGGCTCCTCCCCCAGTCCGTCTGCTGCTTCTCCTTCGGCCAGAGCACACAGTCCCTTCCACAGCTCTGTCAGTAGCAGTGTCTGCTGTCCTTCCCTTTCTGTGTCCCTGAGGGCAGCAGGCTCCCCTACCATCATAACTAGGGCCTCATCCTTTTGCTGCCTCTCCTCCTCCCTCTCAGCCTCAGATGCCTCCAGCCTCGGCCTCAGTTCAGCCAGCTCTGCTCCTCTCAGCTCGGCCTCAGCCTCCATTCTCTTCACTACCCCCTCCCTCTCAGCCTCAGATGCCTCCAGCCTCGACCTCAGTTCAGCCAGCTCTGCTCCTCTCAGCTCGGCCTCAGCCTCCATTCTCTTCACTACCCCCTCCATCTCAGCCTCAGATGCCTCCAGCCTCGACCGCAAATCAATTAGCTCTGCTTCCCTGTGCTCTGCCCCAGCCTCCACTCTCTCCTCTACCTCCCTCCTCTTGGCCTCCGATGCTGCTAGCTTCGACCTCAGATCAGTTAGCTCTGCCCCCCTCCATTCTGCCTCAACCTCCATTTTCTTCTCCACCTCCACCCTTTCAGTCTCTGCAGCCTCCATCCTCACCTTCAGATCAGTCAGCTCTGTCACCCTCTGCTCTGCCTCAGTCTTCATTCTCTTCTCCACATCCTCCCTCTCAGCCTCCATTGCCTCCAGCCTTGCCCTTAGTTCAGTCAGCTGTGCTACGCTGTGCTCTGCCTCGGTCTCCATTCTCTCCTCTACCCCCCCCCTCTTGGCCTCGGCTGCTTCCAGCCTCGACTTCAGTTCAGCAAACTCTGCTCCCCTCAGCTCTGCCTCGGCCACCATTTCATCCTTCTCTCTCCTCACTGCCCCTAGTCTTTCCTTCAGAGCACTCAGCTCTGCCTCCATTTCAGCCACGGCCTTGTTCTCTTTGCCAGCCCCTTCTTCCCTCTCCCGGTAGGCAGCCTCCAGGCTCTGCGTCAGGGATGCCAGCTCTGCCTGGGTCTGGCCAGCTTCCTGGGCCCACTGCTGCCTCTCCTCCTCCTGCCGCCTCTTGGTCTCAGCCAACTCCAGCTCCATCTGCCTGAACTGTACGGTGAGGATCTGCGGGGAGGTGAAGGAACACAGAGAAAGAGCAAAGTCATACCAACAGCTCAGTCTCTATGCCCATGATGCCCTTTTCACCTATAAGTTTTCAAGGTCAAGCAGAGATGCTGGATCTACCACCATGTCTGTCCATGGGTGTTTCTCAATACCAAGAACTCAAAGACCGTACTTGTGGTCTTGGCAAGATCAGTCTTGCCAACTTGCCTCCCAAGAAAGAATTTGGGGTGCAATGAATCATGGGATTGGTCTCATTAATATTTGGGATGGGGCTAGAATGACATCCAGGGTTTTTTTTTTTTTTTTTTTTTAAACTGTCCACTTTACTAACGTTCTTGTGTACTGGAACTGGTCTTTGGCAATGGAAGAGGACGTAAAACAGGTACATGAGAACACAAAAACGGTGAAGTACACATATTGCGAAAAGCCCCTTGTCTCCACAACACAAAACACACCCTCTGTCCCCATAAGCTATCCAAGTCTTGGTGCTCCTGCTCTATGGCGTTGGCCCACCTGTTTCTGCTGGTCCGCACTGTTCAGCTCCTGCTGCAGCATGTCCAGCACCTGCAATCGGGAGCGCAGTGCCTCCTCCAATTCCTCTGTGTGCCTCTGGGCTACACGCAGAGCCTGGGGGGGCGGGGGGGCAGCACATAGGGTACCATGGCAAGCCAGCCTTTAAGTGTGAGCAAGAGCACGTCTACGCGAGTAGGAGGTTGTACCTGCTGCAGTGCACCATCGCTCTGTACTTGGTCAGATACCTTCAGTAGCTCCTCTTCATGCTTCTGGACCTGTTCCCGGAACCGGACATCCTTCTCGCACACCACCGCCTGCATCGCCCCCAGCTGTGGTGGGGAGGGACACGACGCAGGGTTGTTGAGGACGCCACCCCCCCCCCGTCTCATGGTTCCACGCGCCCCACCCACAACAGCGGAGGACATTACCTGCTCCGTGTACTTCTCCTGAGCCTCACGTGCTCCCCGCTCCGACGCCTCCAGCTGCTCCCGCAGTGCCCTGGATACAGACTCCTCCTCTTGGAGGCGGAGCCTAAGCTGCTGGAGCTCCTCCTCTACAGCCGGCGGTGTTGTGAATGAGTTATCGGGACTCTATTGGGGAGGGAGCCAAAAATGAATGGAAAAACACAACATACAACATATAAAGAGTCGGGCTGGTGTGAAGAAGGTGAAATTCAAAGTGCTCACCTGGCTTCCGGCTTCTTCTTGCCCCTTTCGCTCTAAAACCTGCTTGGTGAGAGCAGCCACCTTGGCTTTGGCCTGTAACTTCAGTTTGGCCAAACGCATCTCACCAGCCTCCTTCTCCTCCTACATCAGACACACAAACCACATGGTACCTAAAACACACAGCCAATGCACACAACAGCAGATCTCCACATTCATGAGACATTCCACAACTACACATAACCCGAGCATGATAGTGGTCACTCTTCCATTCCATCTCCACTTCTCAGACACCATCTATAGACCCAAACCTTCAGCTGCCTCTCTGCGGTGATCAGCTGGCCGTCCTTTTCTCGGATCAGCTCCTTCAACTGAACCACCAGCTGCTCCATCTGGGCCAAACGCTCCACGGCGTCTTCTTCATCCCCGGGGACGGCAGAGGTCCCGGCACCTTCAGCGGGTGTCTGCGGGGTCACGCCATCCTGACCAGTGAGCAGAGGAGAGGTATTGGAGAAGATACCGCCTACGCATGTCAGAGGAGCAATCTCTATGAGGGCTGATCACACATCACTGACGAACCATCCCACAGATCAGTCATTTAAACTCTCCAAGCAAGGAGCTTAATGAGCAAGACGACAATGTCAGGTGTCTAATATTTCTTTTTTTGGATTTTGTTTACAGAAATTGACTCTCCCCTGTAGGACATGAAGCTGTCACATATCCTGTTAGAGCACTGCCTCACCTCAGCTCCTGCCTCTGGGCTCTCCTCTCCTGAAAGCTCCTGCAGCACCGAGTTCACCCCCTGGGCCAGTCGACTCAACATCGCGGCCCTGCTGGTGAAACAGCACCCCAAGCACAATAAGGCAATGGTTTAAGATATGAAATTTAGCTAAATATGTGAGAGCAGACTACAAATGCAATATATCAGCATGAAACTAATACTGTCTGCCATAAGCAAATCCAGCAATAGCTCTTCAACTTTTAGTAACCACTGTAAATAAACATACTGGAATATAAGAAGTTCAAACCCACAGTAACCTTACTCAACGGTAAACTACCTCTACAAAATAAATATAGAAAAAGAACTGTCGAGAAAGGAACAAGTTATGCCATCTTCGCATCTACGTGTTCTGGACATGGGTAACGCACTATTTGCCATTGGATCTCGACCCCAGGTTTTGTAAACATGCTCTGAACTGTACAGAAAGAGAGAGGGCTGCTCCCAAGGCCAACTGTCTAGGGGGTAATGAAATCCACAGAGCTCGGTGGCCCGGCCGCAGGACGGCACGGCACGGAACCGGACAATACTGGCACACATCGGCGAGGTGCGTCATTATACCAAAATGGCACAATCTCACAGCGAAATAATGCCAGCCTTCCAGTTATGTAATACTCAAAGCGTAAAAGCGCAGCACTGAGTTAAACTACGGGTCTTCGCTAAGATGTCACCGCAGGGAACTGCAGGACTAAACGATGCCCCGAATTTACTGGTAAAGCCTCCGTAACAGCGCCTAAGTTACACTGCCTGCCATAAAGGAGCCAAAACAGAGGTTGCGCCGCTAAGCGAAACCAAAAACAGCAACAACAACATCTAGAGCTTTTTTAACAGACGAAAGGCAGGTCGCAGGCTGCTGTATAAACAACGAAGCATAAAGTGGAGGAGCGATAAGCTGACCTGAGCGTCCAGTCCTGCAAAGCGCCTCTTTTTCGCTCTTTAATTCCTGTTTTCCTGCTCCGATTTCAACACGTAGCCACGTCACCAAACACACCGGAAGCCACAGGCGCGCGCAGCGATTGGACCGCGCGGGCGTCCGGGGAGCGTCGCAAAACTGCACCACGGCGTCGGTGACGAAGTGACCCGGGCGTGCAGCGTGCTCATCCAAAACGCGTAAGTGTCGAAGGGACCGACGATTAATAAACATCTTATCATGACACATTCTTCTGGACTAGTTTAAAAAACTTTCTGCCCCAGAAATCGAGAACACGCCGTTTCAGAATTGGCCCTTTTCTTAAGTATGGCTGGCGCCTGAAATAAACCCTTCTTCTTTTTAGTGTCTGCATTGTATTTAAGTATTTGTCACCTATGCTGGCGTGGCGGGCAGAATTGCCAGGGAGAGCTCTTTAACAGATGAAGCTAAGTCTGAATGAAACTCAGTCACGTAGGTTTGTGGGAGTAGTTCAATAGCCAATCTAAAAATGGAATTCAAAATTATGAAAACTGGCTATAGATAAAGTGGAGGTATGGTGGGTGCAGTGGTTAGCACTGTTGCCTCACACCTCTGGGAGCAGGATTTGAGTCTTCATTATGGCTCCATGTGTATGAAGTTTGCATGCTCTCCTTGAGGGGTTTACACTGGGTGCTCTGGGTCCCTCCCCCACCCAAGGTCCAAAAATATGCTGAGGTTAATTGGGGTTACCAAATTGCCTGTAGGTGTGTAAATGATGCTTGAGTGTGCCCTGTGATGGGTTGGTGCCCCATCCTGTATTGTTCTCTGACTTGTACCCATAGGCTCCTGACCACCCCCCCCCCCCCACCTCTCTCTCTCTCTCACACACACACACACACACACACACACACACAACCCAGATAAATATGTAGAGGGATCAATCACTGGTGGTACTGTACTGAGGTGGGTGCATTTTCCCCAATCAAAACAATGAACACATCCCTTATTTTATTGTATTTATTTTTGCAGAAAGGCACACACACAAGTAACAGTGGGGGAGGAAATTCTGTATGTCAAAAAACTATTCAAAAGTCAAGTTGTTTGACTATTACAGATTCTCTATAGTTGTGAATGTTCTGTGGGAATGCGGAACATGAGATCCCTTTGCCGAAGAGCCCATTTGAAGAGATGTTCTGCCATTTTATTGCAGAAATAAATAAGGTGACACTTTCTGAATCTGTCAGTGCTGTAGGTCTAATGTGAGTTATGTCTGAGCTCATAAGAGGTTCTGGAAGTTGCCATCGGAGATCTTGGCCACGTTTAGAGTGTGTGCAGTTATGCGTTCACCGCCTTGTTGTACATAGTAAGTCCTGTGGCCTGTACTACCAAGCTGGGTTACTGGCTTATCGGGGTAACTTGTCGGATTTAAGGTACCACAGTTTAAATGGACTTCAAATTCGTTCATTTTGCCCAGACTACCTTAAATCCGACAAGTTACCCCGATAAGGCATAGTACAGGCCACTGGTGCCTCTACTTTGGTTATTATTGGTTTTCTCTTTAACTCTGGACTGAAGTGTGAGGTAATTTTACTGAGACAGCCGGTTCCTGCTCCCAGTTCAGTAAGCAGCTTACCCATCCACACAGATCACGGCCAAGACTGCCAAAACACATTTGTTTCATTAGCTGCAAGTATGTTTTATTGGGCCGAGGATCAAAGCAGGATTTTGTTACTGAAAAGATGCCCATTTTCATTGTGGGGACTGCTACGTTCCATGTGGCATGCTGCAGCGCCTGACAGCTATTAACGTGACAAATAAGTACACGTACAACCTGTATTTCACCTTCAGCGCTTCGAAGGATGACCTTTATAGAACAGTGAAACTGAAGCAAAACCGGCTATTCAGTGCAAAGTATGATAATAACGCACTCCCTGGTTGCACATCCTCGATCGGAGGATGTGTCGTTGTGGCGTGCGGTCTCCTCTCGCAGCCCAAAGATGTGCCCATGAGACCATGTTCAGATTTCCAGTAGTTTATTTGGGCCATAGTGAATTGGCATAGTGTGTGATCCTGTACTAGATTAAGTTAGATAAACTTCATTGCTCCTGGGGGGAAACTGACTAGCCGTTGGGGGTTTAATGGACAGAGAGATGTTATTGCGCAGAAGTTTCCATGCTGAAGGGAATTCCTACCATGTTCATGCTTAGCCTGGTACGTGCCATTCCTGCTTAGCAAAAAGACCCTTACACACACACACACACACACACACACACACACGGACACACACACACACATGGACACTCACACACACACACACACACACGGACACTCACATGCACACACACGCACACACATACACACACACGGACGGACACTCACGGACACTCACATGCACACACACGCACACATATTCGTATCCATATCTTTGTGGGGACTCTATTCATTTCTATGGGCAAAACTCCAATCCCAACACGACGACCTTAACCATAAGTAACCAAACCAAATACAAGACTGGTTTCTTGATTGCAGTCAGATTTTTACAAAATTGAGTTTCCCCACCAAAAAAACATGGGCCCCACAATGTAATATATGTATGGCTCACACACACACACAGACACACAGACACACAGACACACACACGGCACACGACTGAGGTTTGGACAGCTCTTTATTTCCCCTTTATAAGGCTGCCAGCTGGTCCCCGGCAGAGAGGGGTGGGTATACATACCTGTACAGGAAACTGCTATACTGAACTTACACTGGAGCGCAGGTATCCATAATACACAGAGTGCAAAAAAAACCACACTGACACAGAAACTCCGCCTCCAGGAATGTGAATTAAAATGAGACCGGGGTTGGGGGGGGTGATTTCAGCATGAGAGAACAGAGTTTGGGGTGGGGGGGGGGGGCGGGCAATGCAGTCAGACTATCTCCACTGCCAATAACTTAACACTACAAAAAAAAACACGAATATTTCACAAACAGTGCATTTTAAATAGGGTACGTGGGGAAAATGCCATAAATATCTGCATTTTGGGAGCCAACATATAAAAATTAGAAGGAATAAAATCATTCCATTTTTTTCTTTTTTTTTGCATTTTTCTTTTTTCTAGATTCATCCTTCCTTCCCTTTTGCCGCAAAGACCATGCTTCCTGTGACAATCAAGCAGTTCAGATCAACAAGAAAGGAAAACAGGGAGATCAACAACCAAATGAACCAGACGCCACAGTCAAGATTTCACAATAAGAGTCCACAGACACATAAAAACAGCAAGAACACAGTCCTCATCGTCCTCGTCTTCCTCGCCGCTCCCGACTCGCTGGCGCCACCCAGCTAACCGGTATCAGCACTGTCTCATTTTCAGTGATTTCTTTTATCTTCACAGTGTGATAGAGGAGGATTTAAGGGGGGGGGGGAGGGGAGTATCGCAGTTAGGGGAGGAAGAATAGCAAGAACAACAATTATGATAAAACCATGAAAGTCCATGAAAAATAAACGTTTGCCTGCTCTGTTGCACTACCCTTCCCATTGTAACCTTCCCCAGGATGGCCTTGATTGGCTGCAGCTCAGATTTCCCAGACTTCTGATTGGACGGCCACTGAGTCTGTCAGAAAGGAGTGGGATGGTCTGAGGCTGACTGGAATCCGCCGTTGGGTGGGGCTCAGGAGATAGGGTGGGATGAGGGCTCATGTGTGATTGACAGGCCCCGGGATGAACCATGCGCTGTGTTTAGATGTGTTGCCACAGTGACCGCTTCCTCCTGCTGTAGTAGTGGCGCAGACCAGTCTGTCTGGAAAAGTTGATCATGTAGTTTTGCTTGCGGGTGCTGTGGAGAGAGAGAGAGGAAGTGAGGAAGAGAGACGAGAAGCGATTAATGAGCATGATAACGATGTTGTCAATTGTTAGCAAATATACAAAACTGTCCGTCAGGGAACCTCAAACACTCGCATTCCAGGTTCTGCAGTCGCCCTAATGACGCAATCAGCCCCAAGCCTGGCCCTCAAATATGGCCAAGCCTCAGTCTGCAAAGTCACCACCATCCATCTCCTCTGTGATCTGAACTCCTACTTCCCCTTCATCAAAAGTCTCCATGGAGGACCGACTGTTTGATAAAATGGTGCAATGACCCATTTGATAATTAATAATAAATTCTGAGACAGACAAACCAGACAGAGACTCACTGGGCTTATACTGGACTGTACACAGGTTTAATCTGTTATTTGTCATTTTTAATCGCAGCCTCTTTGTTGCAGACGACTCTGTGATAAACACGACTTTGGTGCTGTGTTTGAGGTCCGTGGAAGCGGAAGCAGCCAAACTCCAAGGACCACTGACAGGAGCAGAGAAGTTGCTTCCTTTTCACTGCTTTTTCTCTTTGATCGAAGGATGGCTCTTTCTCGACCCTGAGGACAGCATTTTTTGTGCCTCCAACCTTGGATAGTTGCCCTAGCAACTATCATTTGCACTGTCTATGCCTCCTACTCTAGGCCACGGTATCCAGATGCAGAAACAATGCCCTTTTCCTTGATAAAACATACTTTCGTTAACATTCTCAGAGATAAATGAACTAAATATGAGAGTAAATGCAACTTAAACTACAAAAACTAAAGTACCGCAACTAATTAATTGTGAGCGTTCGCCCCACAGTCCAGCTTTCTGAGCAGGAGTTATCCTGATCACTGTATATTTGCATCACCCCCTGAATCACGGAATCCAGGAACACATGCAAAAGCAAACGGTTATTTCCCTGACACCTCTACCACAGGATATATTTCTATCCTCACAGTGGAACTGGACACCATCATCTGCTTTGCTGTCTTCCTGAAATAGTCCTCGAGTCAAAGCACTAAGCCATTTAAACAGTAGTGCAATCTCTATATTTGCCACTTCTGCAATAGCCCTGGTCATTATCACAACCAAATTGTCCTCAGTGCCTTTTCACAGCTGCAGTCATCGTAAAAACTACCAGTGAAAGAGAACCAGGGAGAAGGGCGAGAAAACAAATCCAGCAAATAGGGGGAGAGATGCAGCCATGAAGGTTGCTTTTGCTTAGCCTTTCAGTGCCTCTTCCATCCAGCAGGGCGGTGCCAGTGAGCCAGGAGAACAGCCAGTGCAGGCAGGGACTCTGCAAAGCAGGGTGGGGACGGTGGGAAGACAGATGGCTGGTGGTGGTGGTGGGGGGGGGGTTCGGGGAGGGGATTGTGGAATGTGTGGTTGTTGTACCTTGTCCCCCCACATCCCCGCACCATGTGACATCAGACAGACGTAAACAGGGCCCGGTCTAGCTTCTCAGAGTTAGACACCAGCAGAAGCGGTGAAAGGCAGGGGTAGGTGTTCTGGAGTGGGAAGCCATGCGGGTTTCGAATTGCGGATGTAGTACTTAAAGCATGAGGTGCAGGATACGTTTTTATTTGCCAGTGATGCACACATGGGGGGAAGGATGGTGTCTGTGGCTTCTCTGCAGAGCTCAGATCCATGGGTGATGTTTCAGACTGCCACCTACTTCCTTAGCACGCCACTAATAATCCAGAAATAATCTCATGTGTCTTACATTCCACAGGAGACACGGTCTACCGTAGAGGTGAGTATAGATCTTTCTCAGGAACTGCTTCCGTTCACTTCTTATAGATTTTTGCATTTTTCTTCATTTTTCATATTTAGGACACAGAGAAAATCTTCCTTACATGCCCAGTATGTTTTAGGTGAAAATTTCTACCTAGAGGCCATACAGGGAACCTAGAACAATATGGACCTAGATGGTGCTATAAATCCCCCACAGAAAAAGGGATGGATTATTCTAGAAACAGTTACCACCCTATATATTTTTGTGTCTGGAAAAACTGTGTGAGATATCATGACGACCTCAAAACTCCAGAAGAATCTTCTTGGAGATGGTTGGCTGTAACTCCCAGGAGGTTCGGTGGGTGAGGTTATACAGATGGAGGAGGGTTTGGCACAGGGATGCAGGCGTTAAGGGTGGGGGCACATTCGAGACGAGACGGGGAACTTACCTGACTCTACAGCCATGCCACAGGGAGCAGAATACAGAAGAGAGCAGAGGTTAGGGTGCGAGAGGGGAGGGGCGGGAGGGGGCATCTGCCCGGCAGGAGGGTTTGGGCAGACAGGACACCTGGCCTGGAGGTCGGGAACCAGTGGTTATTGTTGGGAGGGGAGTCGTGATCGTACGGCGATGGACAGAGTGAGAGAAAGACGAGAGAATGAGATGAGATAGGGGACCACGGAGGGAGGCGACGATGGAGAAGGAAAAGCCAACAGGCGGCGGGATGTGCGGAAGTAAGATGTGGGATTTCCGGCGAACAAGGGATATAAAAAATGAGTAAATAAAACATGGAAGGGAAAAAATGGAAAGGACAAAAAAAAAGAAAGAGCTTTGTGAGGATCAAGAGCAAATCGTCCCAACAGGTACTGTGATCAACAGCATGAGGGAGGAAGAGGAGAAGGAGGAGCGGTATTGAGGAGTGGTCCTCCGCGCTGGATTTATCCTGCCTGTTAGCGTTAGCGATGTCAGGCAGCCGGCGAGAGCTGTACGCCTCAACGCTCGCAACGAGGAAGCAGGCAGTGATTGGAGAGGCTGAGAGAGAGCGCCGCTGTGGATGTATGGCGCGCTGTGATTGGAGAGGCTGAGAGAGAGCGCCGCTGTGGATGTATGGTGCGCCGTGATTGGAGAGGCTGAGAGAGAGCGCCGCTGCGGATGTATGGTGCGCTGTGATTGGAGAGGCTGAGAGAGAGCGCCGCTGCGGATGTATGGTGCGCTGTGCAGCTTTATTCCCGCCACTTGATTTATACTCATAACGGGAGGGATGCCGGAAGTGGCCAGGGGGCCCAGTGATATTTGGGGGCCGTAATGGTAAGTGTTGGTGGGGGGGGGCTTATGGTGGTGGAGATACTCACAGGACAACTTCAACGTGGTCCAGAGCCCACTGGTCACGACTGGCGCCGCCGTGCCGCGGTTGCCACCATCGCAGTTCCACCCCCTTTACCCGTGCCTCACTGGGAGTGGGGGGGGGGCAGGGAAAAACATAGAAATACTTTTATATGGTATATATCCCTGCATTGTAATGGCTAAATTAGTGTTTCAGGTGAATTCATGATTAATTCTTTGCTATAGAAGGGTTTTCCACGTCTTAAAGAAGTTTGATATCCATTTGCCCCATTGCCTTCGTAGGATTTCAGTGTGCACTGTGGTGAAATACAGTCTGAGCATTAAGGATGGTCAAGCTCAGCATTTCTTGCTAAATCTTTAAGGTGCAATTGGATCAGTTTTTCTTTGGGTTAACCTTGATTATGGCTGGAGTTTTGTGATAGTAGGCTGCTCCTAGATCATTGCTCCCCACACTCACAGCGGAATGTTGTAGGACACCCTCTGGGCCCGAATAAAGTCCTTGGGTTGGTGATGGGCAATGACATGCCAACTGACTCCATGGTTGACGCTGTACTGCAGAAGGACGGCCCGGTCCACCACGTCGGGCCGGTCCAGGGCCACGTTGCAGCTGTCCGTCTGGGCCGTGGCACCGATCTGCAGCACGAACATGATCTTACTGCAGGAGGAAGCAGAAGAGAGGAAGTCAGCAAGGGACTGAGGCACTGGAGGATCATCACTTAGGGACCCTCAAGAACATCCATAGGGAGGTTTGACCTCAAAAGACTGTGGAATTTTTCTTGATTACACTAATATGAAAGTCATGGATGTTGCAAAATTAGATGGATGCAGTGAGGTGAGCTCAATCGGACCTGAAACCAATAAGTTAACCTTGTTGGAAACTGATCCTTGATCCCAGAGTTGGGTAGTTCAGGTCCAGAGAATAAAAGTCCAGATCAAGATTTTTTTGAACCTATCAGTTGAGTCATTCTGTGACTGTGACTCTATATTTAACTGGTTGGTTAAAACAAAATCTTGATCTGGACTTTTACTCTCTGGAGGTGAATTACCCACCTCTGCTTGATCCTGCTACACATGACACAAGGCGTGTGCTGTGAATGACTAGATGACCCCTGCCATACCTGGCTCTAGTCAGGTCCAGAGGCTTGGTGACGGCCTGCCTCATCCTGCAGCCACTGAAGTAGAGCGAGTCCCCGTGGGCGTGAGGTGAGAGCTGGCCACAGCCACTACCCACGACCCCTCCCTGGATCAGCTTCCAGTGCTCTCCCGACGTGCCCCCAGACTCAAAGTTGTCCTTGATTGAGCTGGGCAAGTCGATGGTGGTCAGGGAGCAATCCTCACCTGGAGAAGGAACGAAGTCGGTGAGGAAGTGGAAGGTAATGAGGTCACCAGGGCAGTGACGATAATACACAGTGGTCCCTATAAATCTATAAATCCAGGCGCTCCCAGCAGGGACAGCAAAGCCAATAAAACGTGAGAGTACCACGATGTGCTTCATATCAGCTTCATCAACATACACAAAACCGTCAGTCACATGGCATAGCAAACAGAAAGCCATCCGACAGCATCAATGAAGAGAATTCAGCGTGGATGACATGGCGACCCCGGCGGTCACCTTGATACCCCTCATCACAGATGCAGATGGCGCCGCTGGTACAGTAGCCGCGGCCGCTGCAGAGCCCGGGACACGCCTCCCCGATGTAGACGCGGTCCACGCCCCAGCCGTGATGTTCACCAGCGCCCCCCTGCTGGATCCAGCGGAATTGCGTCGCACTGCCACAGAGATATCGGCGATGAAGTTTGGAGAACATAAACCCATGATTCAGCAGTAATTAGGCTAATTCAGTCACCGTCCTTAAAGAGACAAAGACAAACATATATAGAACCAGCGCATGTCCAGAGAGACCATCACAGGGCATACAGCCAGAGACCATACCCAGAGGAGACGTAGTCCGGCAGCTGGACAGTGACCCTGGTCCAGACCGAGCTGTTGACGGGACTGTATATGGTGGACTCGTGGAACTGGAAAGGGGAGCAGCCCAAGTTGTTGATAGAGGAGGGGAGGCACTCGGACTGAACCAGCTGCCACAAGTCCGACCTGAGTAGAGTAAGGTAAGCGATCCATCAGTGTTTTCAGGGGACAGGGAGAAAAAACAGTAATCCTTTAAGGCACAGTGGTCCACACGACAGCAGGGCCCTTCCTGGGCCCTGAACCAGCAACCTCTTCCCACCTGGCATCCTTCCTGTACTCCAGCCGCACGGCATGCTGGTCCTCACAGCTGTCAGCTTCACAGCCCACCACGATCTGCACCACGGGGATGCAAGGTTAGGGCTGTAGGGATTCCATGCTGATATAAAAACACGTCTACAAACAATGATACTGGCAGAGACAGATCACTATAATGGATCTATAAAAATATCTTACAGATATTTTCCAGGATTAGATACATCTCTGTTAAAACTCCCATGTAGGGTCCACCTAAAGGAAGCGGGGTGCAGGAAGGGGAGGGTTTTAATGATGTGAGGTAGGGGGATCCCGACCTTGAACTGCAGGATGTACCCAGGCTGCACTATGAGCTCGCGTGTGACCAGCACGTTGTGCGTCCCATCCTGGTTCTTGTTGGGCCAGTACAGGTGAAACGACGGGTTCCCGCAGAAGCCGGCTGTACGCACCGCATTGGGGTAGAAGCTCCAGCTGTCTTCGTGAGACACACCCTCTGAGAGATGGACCAATGAGGAACAGGTGAGGTGCGGTTACATCACGAATAAGAGGCGGGGCAACAGTTGGGAGTGGAAGCACAGTATTAGTCAGTCAGTGGATGGATGGACAGTCACTCCCCACAGCACAGTCCTGACTCTGAATGAAGAGACAGAGGGTTTAGTCCTCACCGTCATCAAACGTATCCAGCAGGGTGCTTGGGTTGATGTCCGAGCCGCCCACCTGGACGTTGTCCAGGGCCCATTGAGCGCGCTCCACGCTGGGCGTGGCCAGACCAGAGGAGACGACAAATGGCTGCCACCAGCGCAGACGCGTGGCATTGGACAGAGCCTCCCCAGGCAGCGCGATGTAGTCCCTGCGTGCCGACACGTACTTCAGGTAATCCATCTCGTGCAAGAGGGTCCAGGACACTCCTCCGTCAGTGGAGAAATCCAGCAGCACCCCCTCAGAGCGGCACGTTGCCTGGTGGCACATGGTCATGTTGTTCTGACTGCCGATCCTTGCCCAGTACTCTACAAACCTGCAGCAAAACGGGACAGCACCATCTACTGGTCAGTTCTGTTATGACCCATCGTGAGATTATTATATTATTATTGACAAGATCTTCTAGGCCAGTTGTACAGATCTAGAGCGAGACTGACTTGGCCCCCCGGAGGTCGAGGTCCACGGTGATGGCTTGCCGAGTGTTGCCCCCCCCAAAATACAACGCCATCCCTTCCACCAGCACGCCACAGTCAGTGCAGGGTCGACCTCCTTCCACAATCTGCCACTGATGCCCCGGAGTGTCGACCCATTCGAAGCGCTCCTTCAGAGAGGTCTGGAAGACGGGGAAAAGAAAACATGCTGCCATGAGAGAGTGCCGAGCGGGGGCTGGGGAGCTGGAAGCTGGAAGCGGGGAGCGGGGAGCTGTGAGCGGGGAGCGGGGAGCTGTGAGCGGGGAGCGGGGAGCTGTGAGCTGGGAGCGGGGAGCTGTGAGCGGGGAGCGGGGAGCTGTGAGCGGGGAGCTGTGAGCGGGAAGCGGGGAGCTGTGAGCGGGGAGCGGGGAGCTGTGAGCTGGGAGCGGGCAGCTGCTCCGCAGCTGGATCTGGATCAGTACCTTCAGTGACGAGCTGGAGTGGCAGTTGGGTCCAGTGAAGCCATGGTCACAGAGGCAGCGCCGGTCCAGACAGTCACCGTGGCCCCCGCAGTGGTCCTCGCACTCCGGGCCGATGTAGAAGTTCTCCAGCGCCCACTGGGTGTCTGAGTGCCGCTGGTAGAACCGGAACCGCACGGCCCTGGTGACACATGGGAAACATAAACAGACATTAAAGATGTCTTGTTCTAGGGCGTTCCGGTTGGTTCTAACAAGTCTAGCTAGAGTTAATCAGTGTAGATCTACAGATACATGCTATGCAAACCCACACACATTTCAGTATCTTTATTAAGTTTAATGAGCCTTTAGTTAATGCTACGCAGCTGCGAAATGGTTTCAGACGGAATAAAGATGAGTCAGAGTTGTGTTCAAATAGGAACTCAGCACTGACTCACTGAGTTATTACACATCAGCCAGTATTGTTTCAGAACAGTAACTTGCAGAGGCAGACATTTCAGGTCCAGAAAGTAAAAATCCAAACCAGGATTTTGTTTCAACCAATAAGTTGAGCATAAAGACTCACAGTCAGTGAGTACTCAACTGGTTGGTTGAAACAAAGTCCTGGTTTGGATTTGTGCTTTCTGAACCTGAAATGTCCGCCTCTGGTAACTTGCATGTCAGTTAGCAGTGACTCACTGAGCAGTGACTCATGTGTTCCTCAGCATAGCGCAGTGAGTCTCTGAATAGTGAGTCACATGTCACTCAGCATTGAGCAGTGACTCCCTAAGCAGTGATTCACATGTTGCTCAGCACTGAGCAGTGACATTACGAGCAGTGACCCATGTCATTCAATATCGAGCAGTGACTCTCTGAGCAGTGACTCACATGTTGGCTAGACTGTCGGGGAGGGGGTACACAGCACGCTTCCACCCTTCGGCCGGGAAAAAGACGGAGGGCTGGGTCACTTGACCACCACACAGGGGGTCAGCCGGCAGGCACTGGGACACCAAATACTTCCAGGACACGCCGAAGTCCACTGAGTACTGGACATGCACCTGTCTCTCCGTGAGACGCTGTGGAGTACTACAGCCCACAGCAACCTGCAATCGCACGCGTGCACACACACACACACACACATACACACACACACACACACACATCAGTCAACACCTGGTACCGACCCAGGAACACGACATGCATGTGACTGCTCCACAGGATGGAGCGATGACATCATGACACACCTTGAACTGCATGACCCAGCCACGGCCGGGAATGATGTCGTGCGTGACGGCGTACACCTCCCGCCCATCCTCGCTACCGCACGCCATCACACGGGCCGAGGAGCCGCAGAAATGCTGCACCGAGCAGTCCTCAGAAAATAGCCAGTGGTCCTTCACTGAAGTGGAGAAAGGGAGGAATAGAGGGAGAAAAAAAGAGAGGGGGAGAGGAATAGAGAAAGAGAGAAACAGGAGGAAGAAGCAGAGAGAAACACAGAATAAAGAGGGAGAGAGGGATAGAGAAAGAGAGAAACAGGAGGAAGAAGCAGAGAGAAACAGAATAAAGAGGGAGAGAGGGATAGCAGAAGGTGAAAAGGAAGATGAAAGAATGAAAGAAATATGGTCAAGTAAAGCCATACTGCATTACAGTACTGCATGTGAGTATTGTCTTCCAGAACAGGGGTTCTCAAACCATGGTTACTGGCTCCCTCTAGTGGTGTCATGGTGTTATGCAAATATGGATGTCTGAGAGGACACGTGAACATAAAGGTGGGTGTAATTCCCCCTAATAATCAAAACCAACCAATTCAAGCCCCCGCCCCAAATAATCACAGAATGATACACCCTCGTTCTAAAAAATTAAACACAAAAACAATCAATATTAAAGGGTCTGTAGATATGAATATATCTTGGGTTCGTGTTGTATGCCAACTCAGATACCCGTGGTGCCCTCCTCGGGTACAGCAAGGTGTGCGATCCGCCCCACTGGCGCACTGTCAGCGGGGGCCCTCTCGCGACTGGGCAGGGCCGCCCCCCCGAAGGTGTCCAGGATCCGAGCGTGGGGTTCGGCGCCGCCGATGAACACGTTGTCCAGGGCCCAGTCGCCACGCTCCACACCCTCATGCTGCGGCTGCCACCAGCGCACACGCACTCCCACCGCCCGCACAGCAGGGGGCAGCAGCACATTCACAAACCTATATAGTACGGAATGGACAGACTTTATATACTTATAAATACACTCTATATGCACACATACAGCCCAGTGTACAGGCCCTACCCTGGCTTGGTGTACTGGTCGTAGGAGATCTCGGTGAGCAGGTGCCAGCTGATTCCCCCGTTGAGGCTGAACTCCAGGAGCACGTCCTGGTCACGGTTGCTAGGGGGCGCCACACAGCCGTACATGAAGTAGAACTGGATGAACTCTGCACTGGTGAGGTTCAGGTCCACAGTGACCAGCTGCCGACTGCAGCCCTGAGGGCAGAGCAGACGTTCAGGGGACAGTTCTGCTGCTGTTCTTTGATGATGTTGATGTTACATAGGACTGTATGTGCATGCATCTGATTGGAGAACAGTAAGCCACGATACAAACAGACCAACAGAAATGCATGAAGACAGGCAGAGAGAACCAGCACTCACCCCACTGAAGTGTAGCGCCGCCCCGGAGGCCACAATCCCACACACGTTACTCAGCTTGCCGCCCACCACCAGGAGCCAGCTGCTGGGGCCTGGGGCCCGGCTGAAGCTGTCCTTGAGCTGAGACGGCAGGGGGGCCAGGCGCTCATCACAGTATTCGCCACCCCACTCGGGGTCACAGCTGGGGGGGGGGGAGGCAAAGTCAGAAATCACAGGTGCTACACTCTCCATGATGAACGCTCGGAAAAACCCCTGGAAAAAGCTGCATGTTCCCCCCCCATCTCCTTGTCCCCCTGTGCCCCCCCCCATCTCCTTGCCCCCCTGTGCTGCCACCCCCTACTCACACGCATGCCCCCTTCTGACAGCGCCCGTGTCCAGAGCACATGTCCAGGCAGCCGTCCCCGATGTACAGGTTGTCCAGAGCCCACGTCTGCTGCTTGTCGAAGGGTGCTTGCTGGTACCAGCGGAACCGGGTCGCCGGGGACCTGGTGAGGGTCAGGACCGGGTCGATAAGTGCCCGTGTTTATGACGGGGTTTGGCTGTGGTGGGTGTGGTCCAGAGACACGGACCTGGCGTGGGGGGGGACGGGCAGGGTGACCCGGCCCCACTTGTTGTAGACGTCAGAAACCAGCATCCTTTGCAGCGTGTAGGCGGGGCAGTCAGGGCTGCTGGGAAGGCAGTCTCTCACCAGCGGCTGCCACGAGAGGCCCAGGTCCAGGGAGTAGTCCAGCTGGACGGCTGTGTGGAGGAGAGAGGAGACACAGAGGGACGTCAGCCGTCAGGCAAGGAAGGTCTCAAAAAACGGGAACGATCTGCCTCACATCCGGCCTCCGCGCCATCTGCAAACAGACCCTGGTTAAGGGCCTTGGACGAGGGCCCGACAGTGACATCACTCTGCTGAACCAGGAATTTGAACCAGTGACCGTTCGATCACAAGCACGGCATCCTAATCTGCAGTCACACACCACCTTCATCCACCTCGGATCTGACGTTCCAACCTGCTGAAGAACCTCAGATGAAGTTCCTCCTGGCGTTATGGTGTAAAGATGAACCCCATGGCTGGGTCGAGGCTGCCCTCCGGGATCGGCTCACCGTAGCAGGAGCTGGTGACGGAGCAGGATGCGGAGAAGTCAAACTGCACGAAGGTGTCCTGGCCCACGCTGATGTCGGTGGTGACGGCGTAGCGCGTGTTGGACTTCTCGATGAAGGCGAAGGCCTCGCCCTCGGAGCCGCACACGGGCATGCGGGTACCGCCGGGGTGCAGCAGCCAGGACCGGTCATCCTTGGAGGAGAAGTCGTCCTCCAGAGGCCCCCAGCCACTGGCACTGCCACCTACCACCACCTTCCGGGGCACAGACACACACACACAGACACACAGACACACAGACAGACACACACAGACAGACAGACACACAGACAGACACACACACACAGACAGACACACACACACACACAGACAGACACACACACAGACAGACACACACAGACACAGACAGACAGACAGACACAGACAGACACACACACACACAGACACACACAGACACAGACAGACAGACAGACACACAGACAGACACACACACACACAGACAGACACACACACACAGATAGACACACACAGACACACACACATACACACAGACACGCACACAGACAGACAGACACACACACGCACAGACAGACAGACAGACACACACACGTACAGACACACACGCACAAATATACACACACATACAGACACACACGCACACAGACACGCACACACACACACCCACAGAGACACACACACAGACGTACAGACACACACACGGGCACACACACACACACACACACACGTTTGTATTCATATCTTTATGGGGACTCTCCATTCATTTCTATGGGCAAAACTCTACTCCCAACAAAGAGAACCTTAACCCCTACCCATCTCTAACTTTAACCATAAGTAACCAAACAAAATACAGGAGTTTAGGCATTTTTAGTTTTTTGATTGCACTCACAGATTTTTTAAATCGAACTGAATTGACTTTATTGTTATTCAGACCATATAGCAAGGAGTGCACAGCTGAATGAAACTGCCTTTCTCCAGGCTCCATGTATGACCGTAGACATAAGACAAGTGCAGTGAGTTTCCCCTTGTGGGGACCAAAAAAATGGAGATTTGTAATATATACATGATCCACACACACACTGCATAACACTGCATGTGTTTGTGCAGTTTGAGTGTAAACAATCACAGGTGGCTAATTCAGGTCCAGAGAGTAGAAGTCCAGACCCAACTGGATGGTTGAAACAAAATCTTGGTCTGGACTTTTTAGTCTCTGAACCTGAACTACTCACCTCTGGACTCTCTGATGAGCATCTAATATGTTTTTCAAATGTTCCACTTGCTGTGAATTGCACGCAATTCAATTTTATACAACTACTTTCCTCGTGATCCTTATGGCATGGAAAGTGTCAACAGCATTACATGCGAAATCATGCTCAGGGCAAACAGCATGCGCAAGCAGAGGTCAGAAACTCCCAGGATGCCTTGCTACAGCTTCTGGCGCCGGGGTTACCTGGTCAATGACCCAGGGGCTGGGGAAGTGGCCGGTCTCGGAGGGCTGCCACCAGCGCAGGCGTGTTGCGGGGCCCCGGGCACGCAGCGGCACCTCCAGCGCCACCAGGCGGCCCTGGTTGCTGCTGTTGCTGAAGTGGAACTCCTGTAGCAGCTCCCAGGAGAGGCTGCCGTCTGTGGAGAACTGCAGCAGCACGGGACGCGAGCGGGGGTCTGGGGGGGCCTTACCGCAGCCCAGGCGCAGGAAGAACTGCACGAACCTGCAAGGAGGCGTGGCTAAGCCAGACACAGGCCTCTCGGGGGACGTCCCCGTCTGCACCCACACGCAAACACCCACACGCACACGCACACGCACACGCGCACGTGCTACCTGGCGTTGGACAGATCCAGGTCGACGGTGACCAGCATGCGCAAGCCGTCCTCGCTGAAGAACAGGTGGTTCCCGCTGCTCATGATGCCACACTTCCTGGAGGGCTTCCCCCCACTGACCAACTGGAACTGCTCCATGTCCACAGCGCCCCCTGCAGGTGCACGACGGTACATATGAATATATGGCTGAAGAAACATTACAGGCACGACAAAGAGTACAGTCGGGATTTTTGATTCCCTTTCAGACTCAGCAGGGGCTGGACGAGTTATGCTCAGACCTGGTGACACGAGGCACACGAGAGGACAGCACACTGAAGACACAAACACGTTTGGTAACTGAACCCAGACCTGAGGTAGGCAATCAATCCGCAAAGGGCCAGTGTGAATGCAGGTTCCTTTAGGTCAGCTCTTCCGTCCCAGGTGTGAGGACTCTTCGGCCAATCAGTCCTCTAATTAGTAATCTAATTAGGGAGTTGCAGTGAAAACCCACATGCACAATGGCCCTTTCTGGATAAGCTCACCCTTGCTGTAGTGGATGGGCTGACACTGACTGGTCAGAGGTACAAGGGTGGTTCTGGAGCTCCTCTTGGGCAACCTTTGACCCAACAAAAATACTCCAAAAGCCCAGCAAACTACCACAACCTTCTTCTGAGGCCCTGAGTTCCTGTACCTTCAAAGTCCTCCTTGAGGAAGTCAGGGTTGGGGGTGTTGGGTTTGGAGCAGTCTGCTCCAGAGTAGCCAGGGTCACAGGCACAATGTGCGCCTTCCACACACAACCCGTGCCCCCCGCACGTGTCTTGGCACTGCGGCCCGATGTACACATTGTCCAGGGCCCAGGTGGAGGGAGGGGCATCGCCTACGTAGAAGCCCTGGTACCAGCGGAACCGCACCGATCTACAGGGGGCAGTCAGGAGTAGCAGAGTTGGAGCTTTTAATCACAATCACAGTTTTTAATCATAAGTTATGACTTTTAATCACAATCACAGTTTTTAATCATAAGTTATGACTTTTAATCACAATCACAATTTCTCTCTCTGGCTATCTGCCTCTGTGTCTCTACCCATCTCTCTGTCTTTCTCTCCCTCTTTTTTCTCTTTCCATCAATCTCTCTCTCTTACCCGCAGAGGCGGAGCTTGCTGAAGTGGATGACCTCCCTCCTCCAGCTGGGGGCGCTGCCGGCGTGGTAGATGCTGGCGGGATGCAGCTCCGTGGAGCACAGAGAGCTATGCTGGGCGTCGCCAGGACACAGGGGCACCAGCAAGTGCCAGGTGGAGCCGAAATCTCGCGAGAACTCCAGCCGCACGGGGCTGAAGGTGGAGCTGTCCCCCGTGCAGCCAACATTGATCTAAAACAGGAGGAGGTTCAGAGATGATGCTAAGAAACCAGAAACCCACACTGGGAAAGACACATGCTCCCACTTCCAGCTTAAACCAGACAGCTGGTCCTAAGTCAGGTCTTGCACCTTTCCATTTGTTACATTCGGATTTATACTGCATTTATCCAAAGCAAAATACTTTTGTTTTTGTTAAATAGCAGGGTCAGACAGTCCCTGGAGCAACTGGGAGTTAAAGGGGCTGGCCGGGGGTTCAACAGTGACGTTACCCTGGGATCTGAACCAGCAACCTTCTGATCACAGGCACAGCATCCTAACCCCCTGAGCCAAACACTGTCCTATTTCTTTCACCCACCTCTTTTTTGACCCCCTCCACTCTTGATTATTCCCCAAAATCAAACCAAAATTCAAATTCAGCTTCATTTGCGCCAAAGTGCCATTTTGCTGATGTGAGCGTCTGCTCTTCCTCACTCAGCCAGGAAGCTGGATCAAAGCCGGTGTGCTGACGGCGACCCGGAGATCCGCGTCTCGCTGAAGCTGAGCAAAGCAGCCTTGCTGCCCTGGATCCGCGTCTCCCTGAAGCTGAGCAAAGCAGCCTTGCTGCCCTGGATCCGCGTCTCCCTGAAGCTGAGCAAAGCAGCCCTGCTGACCTGTGGATCCACGTCTCCCTGAAGCTGAGCAAAGCACCCCTGCTGCCCTGGATCCGCGTCACCCTGAAGCTGAGCAAAGCAGCCCTGCAGCCCTGTCTCTCAGTACCTCAAACTGCACGATGGTGTTCTCACTGACGTCTATGTCCCTGGTGGTGATGGAGTGCTCCCCTAGCTCGCTGGACAGGAACACCATGGCCAAATCGTCCTGCCTGCACACAGGATCAGTCAGATGACATTCACATCGCTGAGGGCTTCTTTACAGCACAGAACGAGGAGCTTGAGCAAAACATGACTGTTTGTCCATAGTGGAACCAAGAATGCCTCACTTATGTTACTGTAGATATACTGAGATGCTTAACCAACAGGAAAAAAAAAATCTAAGTTCTATTCAGTTACACGCACATCGCCCCCTTTTGGTTGGGGCAGTAAGGCCCTGTGTTTCCCCCAGGGTAAAAAAGCCAGCTGTGCTCCTGAGGTCCTCCTTCAAAGCTGTCTGTCAGATGGTGGGGGCTGTGCAGGGAGTTTCCATCGATGATGATGTCATCTATCACCCATACTTCCTCCTTCTTTCCTGCAGAGGACACAGACCTTCAAACAGACTGTCGTTTGACCTTCAAACAGACTGTCGTTTGACCTTCAAACAGACTGTCGTTTGACCTTCAAACAGTCTATCAAAAACACCATGGATCTTGAGTGTCATATAAACCTGCAAACTGCATCATACAGACCTTAGCAGAGAATCTCACAGACTGTGGCTGTGTCCGAATTCAGGGGCTGCATCCTTCTAAGGTATTTAAAGACTGAATGCATCACAGTCTCGTTTTAAAGGCTCCTTCAAACATGAACTAGAAATGTGTCATTCTTTTGCTGAATCATGGAGGATCGACAAGATGGATCCTCACAGTCCAACAGATCCAAAGATTCATTGCGTGGACCTTCGAAAAATGCAGCCCTTGAATTCGGACACAGCTTGTGCGTGGTCCAAGTATGAGCCTGTGTCTCTGACATAGGTTGCCATTTGTGAATGACAGACACATGGACCAATCAGCATGAAGTAACAAGGTCATTAAGCATGATGGGTACAGCAGGTAAAACCCTGGAGATACGAGAGGCTTGGGTCTTTAGTTCAGGGGACTAATTTGCTTGATGCAGCCCCCAGTTGTGTCCGAGCTGGTGCTGCCCCCTACCATTATTGTAAGGCTGCCACAGCCGGAAGCGGGTGGCGTTGGTCTGGGCGCTGGAGGGGAGGGACAGGTGCAGGAACAGCGTGTCGGTGGACGTGGGGAAGTAGAACTCGTCCAACAGCAGCCAGCTGATGCCCCCGTTCACCGAGAACTGCAGGAGCACGGAGTGGGACCGCTCGGGGACGCCTGTGCGCACACGCAGAGACACATGCTGAGAGTCTCGCTCCCACACCCACCCGGGGGCCACCAAAACACACGGATGCACACTGTGGGAGGGTGGCCCACCCTTAGTGATGAACTTGAAGGAGAACTGGATGTACAGAGCGCTGGTGCAGTCCAGGTCCTGGGACACCAGCATGCGGAGGCCCTCCTGGGGGAG